>VZZY01015663.1:175937-198374 GCA_013400335.1 Eurystomus gularis
GCCCTAGCGCCGCCGCCGGGCTTCGCGCCCCGTCCGGTACCGGCGGGGCCTTGCTCAGCCCGCCGGGCCCGACCCAGTCATCTTAGCGCCCGCCGACCGTGGAAGCGTGCCTGCGGGGAAAGGGCAGCGCGGGGCTTGTGCGGGTTCCACCGAGAGAGACGGCGGGTTGGGTTTGGCTCTTGGTCTCTGGGGCAGAGCCCGACGGGGGCAACCCCAGAGCGCGCTCCCTGCTGGCAGACACCCGGGCTCTACACCCCAGCGATGGTGGCGGGGCCTGGGGGCTGCTTTGCTTCTTTCCTTCGGGGACACGTTAAGCAGCGAGCTCAGACACGCCAGAGTACGCGAAACCCCCTTCTTGTGGCATGTTGGCCCAGAGTGGCAAATACCTCGCAAAACGTGGGAGCGTTCGCAAGATTTCAGGGGCATTTCACAAGGTTTCAGCGCTGTTGCATTGGAAATTAAACCCTGCTGATATCGGACCTCAGTCTGGTCGTTTACAGCCTGGTGCCCGCTCCCCACTGCTCAGCAGCAAGCTTAGAAGTGCAACCATATCGGGAGTCAGATTATTCCAGAAACAGGCAAAATCTGCAGATACTATTTAGGCCAAATAGCCACTGATTTGCCCCATACTCTGCATTGTACTGGTGGAGGCCACAGCTAAGCCAAAAAAAGTCATCTTGTCCCTGAAATCTGTTGTGTGTTCATCTGGTGGTTAGGGTGGTCATTTCCTACTGACATCTGTGTTGTTTCAACACACACACATATATATATATATAAATATATTCATATTTCAAAAGGAAGAGTGTTAGTTTAAAACATAGACATATATGCTGATTAGCAAGCAATTTTTCATGAACACGTATAAAGGTGTGGCAGTGTCACCATCACAAAAATTAGAATAAAATACACTGAAAAATGTTTATCTGGAAGAGGAAAATGGTCTTCAGTAAACGTTATATAAAGACTTTTAAAAACTGCTAGTGAAAGCTGAGAAAGAGGAAAAAAAGATGTAATGGATGAAATCTAGCTCTTGCGAGGCCAAAAAAAGTCTGTTTCTTGAAGCACTAGAAACAATGACTTGAAAAAAACACACAAATTCCAGATATTCAAATGCTTATCACTGAGGCTGCTGGTGGGATCTAAGTTCACCTTTAACTTCCACGATTTCATGCCATTAGTAATGAGTCGGGGCAGACAGACCCTTCAGGTGTATTTATCCCTCCTTAAAAAGAAAGTAAAATAGACATGGATGGACATAAAATCCCATGCAACAGGGACTTCATGCCAAATTTATATTACTGAAAATGGTAGTGAAGTTGAAAGTACTCAAGCAATGTGGCAGAAATATGGTGTGTGAAGATTGTTCTTCCCTGAAATTTGCTAAGCTTTAAGAGCTATTTTGATCCTCTTTTCTGAAATCAAGATCCCCTCCAGGAAGTGTAGTATGCCACATTTCTAATCTTCAGTGAATATTGCTAATTCCATACCTAAATAAGGCAAACTGAGCTAAGACAGATACTGTTAAAAGGTGACATTGTACATTCACTGTGCTGTTTACATACCATTCATTCCTCTTATTACTGAAGACTTCACATGAACACAGTCAGCAAGACAGCTCTTGAGCAGGTATGGGATTTTCTGTTTACAGCTGAGCTTGGCTGAGGACACTACAGTCTGTTATAAACCAAACTAGAAGTAATTGAGGTTACGTTTGTTCTCTGGGAGAGAACAAAGTACCTGAGCAAGGTTTTATAAGAAATGCATAACAAAAATATTCAATTCAGTTTTACACTAGGTGATTTTTCTCTAAACATGCCTAAAATAACAAAGAGAAATTCTTTTCTCTTACTTGTTTCAGATATCTTTTTGGCTTAGAGCTCAACTATTCCTAGCACATAAGAAATTTGAAGAAAGGAAAAGAAAACCAGTCTTTTAGACCTCTTACTCATTAAAAATGCTACTAAAAATGAGATGTCAAGATTTTGTCTCATGAGTTTCCATTCCTTGAGGTCTTTGGTCATAAGATGCTTTCAGACTAATTTTTTAAAATTCTGTTGCAATAACTCCATCACAAACTTAAAGAGTGTTCACTAGCTGGTTAAAGAACTTTTCTGTCATTTTGCTGTTATCTAAATCATTATTTGTCTAGAAGAGACTTTGCTCAAAACCTAAAGAAAACAGGTCCTATTTATGAATGTCAGTCAGCTGCTATAGGACCCAGAGGAAGGTCCCTTTGGAATACTGCTTTCTACCAGACCGTCAAACTTCGTGAAATTTCCATAATGTCAACTCTGGGAAAGAAATACAAAGAAAGTTCCCATGTAATCAAAACAGTAACTGAACTGGAAGTATTAGCTGATCACAAAAAAAAACCCAGGGAAGTTACTATGCTGCTTTAGCACATGCTTCTTTTTTTGCCTTTAAACTAATGCAGATATTATTTAGGGCAAGGCAAGAGACTATTTTTTAGAACCAGAAGTCAAATGCCAAAGCTCTTTGTATTTATGATTTTTTTAAATAGGAGTTTGCTGCTAGAGAGTAATGCTTCCTTGATGTGCAGCACAGAGACTTAGAATCATAGAATCATAAAGGTTGGAGAAGACCTCTAAGATCATCAAGTCCAACTGTCAACACAACACTACCATGACCACTAGACCACGTCCTGAAGTGCCATATCTACACATTTTTTAAATACATGCAGGGATGGGGACTCCACTACTTCTCTGGACAGCCTGTTCCAGTGCTTGGCCACTCTTTCTGTAAAGAAATTTTCCCTAATATCCAATCTTATGAGCATGGAAACTATTGAAGCCTTGTGGATTGGTGTTGTCCGCTTGGATTCTCCAATGTTTAATACACTACAAATTGTGAAGCCTTTCTATGTGATGGGGCATCCACAATAGATTTCTAATATGAAATAAAGTGTTCATGATACAGCCTTCCTATCAACAGCAGAAGAAGGGGATGGAAATACCAGTAACTCCAATAATCTCTCTTTCCTCTGCCTATTTTAATTTCACGTATGGAAACTTACTATCTATCTGTAAGATCGCTCCTCTTTGTCAAATGTGCTTAAAATTGGCCAACAGGTTCAAAGGCTATTAGAAGAGTGTGGATTGACAGATACATGTCTGCGTGAATACTACAGTATGATCTCATAAGCTCTTCTTCATCAGGGAACTTGACTAAAAGAGGAGTGGGTATTAAAGACGCCCATCCAGCACGTAGCTGCAAGTGTGTTTAATTTAAACTACATGAGTAGCCAGATCAACCTGAATGTTAGGCATGTGTGTAAATTTATAGGTGATAATTGCCTGATACTAGATGGCAGGAAACTTTATCTCTGAAAAAGCAATGAGTTAAGTAATGTCCTTTCATATGCTGCCATAACATTTAAAATTACTCTGATGAGTACTGAACAGTGGAACATACATGTAGATGTGCTTTGGCACATACTCATTTTAATTCTTAACTTGGTGTACTCCCATAAGCAAATTTTTCATGTACAGATTTATTGACAAGATTTTAGTCTAAACTAGAAATGTCTCTAACAGCACCAGGGCAATTCTTAATGAGTTAATTTTAATATATTTGTTCCAGCCACACTGTCCATTACATGTGAAAATTCTGTGATCCCTTTCATTTTTGCAGCATTTGTAAAGTTTCAAGGATACTTAAGTCATTCCTTTTTTATACATAGCTTTTAAATTGCAGCCCCTGCCAGGTATTGCTGGGTCAGGCAAATTCTGTAACCGGCATCTGTCTGCAATTACTAATTTGTGTGACTAACTGTGCCAGCGCTGACCTCTGAGGATGGATTTCTGAAGCCAGGCTTGTCAGTGTCTCAGGTAGGCATTTCACCACTTGGTCTTGCTTTCTTAGCGTGTTACTTGATTGTAATGGTATTGTCTACTTTGGTCCTGTCTGCTTAGCTTAGTTCTGTCTCAGCTTTGCGCTAGGTTCCTTGGCCTAGACTCAGACTTACTACATTTCCTTCTCTTGGCTCCTTGAGCCATTTACTGTAAAGCCCTTCTGTCCATTTTTCTCTTTTTTCTGCTCTTTGCTTGGTAGCCTTCATAACTTCTCCAGGGTCTGGTTTGCCTTGCATTTTAAGCCTGGTTCTTGCCTGGTCTTCAGTGCTGGTTATGACGCTCTGCCCAGTCAATATCCCTCCTTAACGACAGCATTAACACCAAGGAGAGGACGGAGATTTGTTTGAGAACAAACTTCTCAGATACTCAAATATCCATCTCTAAAAGTGAAGGTAAATGTGTGTTTCTAACAGGATCCAGCATTGCTCGAGAGCATGAGGTAAAAGTGCCCTTCTTTCTTTTGAAATAAAGACATCAAAAGACATGAACTTCTTTCAGTTTCTAAAGCTTGGTTTTACCTGAACATGGAAACAAGAGTCTGGAATAAGGAAGCACTTGAAATAAATAAAATACATAAATAAATACAGATGATTAAGAGATTAAAAGCACAGTTTTTAAAACACATTGGCTTAATGGGCTCTTGCAAATGGGTTTCCCTGCTTCCTAGTTCAGCAACTTTGCAGGGCTCCCTGAATTGAAATAACACCTCAGCAGATTTTGGAGGGGTTCTCTAGGACAATTTTCTTTCTCACCACCACTTCAGAGGCTTCACTGCAGAGCCCAAGATGGATAAATCACTGAGCAACGTGGTCCCTTCCAGCCTGAGTTGCCCTCTAAGCCTACATTTCTACCTCTTTCCTCTCCATCACCTGTCCTGGCTATCAGTGTCACCCTAGAAGTTCCTGCGGGTCACCCTTTGGCTGGGGAACGACCTCGTCTTTCTTTCTTAACTAGAGGAAAGCAGCAGCAACAGTGACAAGGCAAACAGCCAGCAAAACTCTTCTTGATAAAACACTCAGTACATGATTCATACACAGTACAATTTGAGCAAGCAACCAAAGAGTTATAACATGTTCCACTGTTTCTCTGTGAAGATGAATATAAGTACGGACAAGAATGCATTCTTCAGAGTTAGAGTATCTGGAACAAGAAAAGGAATGGAGAGAAACAATAATACACATTAAAAATATGAGAATAATCTACCATATAGCAGCTGAAAAAATGAAAAATGAGAAGATTCATATTTGCTCTTAATATTAAGTGAAAAAGAACTCACATTTTTCAGTCTTTATTTACTTTATTTTTAAAAAAATAGCATAAAAATGCATTAAAATCTGCATGTCAAACAATTGCTGTGAGAACCAAATTCAGCTGGAAAAATATGTCCTTGATATTAAAATTAATATCTTAGGAATAACAAAAATGATGTGTCCAATAATCAGAAACAGATGAATCTGGCTTTGTGATTTCTAGGTCAACAGTCTTGAGATGTGCTACACGAGCCAGGAGATGAGAATCCTTGGTAGGGGTGTACATCAGCTTACTAGAAGTTAACTCCCTGTTAGGACAGTCTGGAAATCCCATCCATTCCAGGAAACATGCACAGCCAGTAAGAAATGGAAGGTTACTACCACAGCTAATTGCTAGAAGTATTTAACCAGAGAGTATAACTCTTAATTTCTTAGAAGCAAGCAAGAAAGTGTCATGTGGTCAGTGAGCCATGTATCATAAAGCTTGGGAAGAAGAATACTTTATGGATTTAAAGGAGCAGTGGTCTTTAAAGTGACTCCCAAGGTGAGTCCAGCTAGAGGACCTGAAAAATATGGAGTTGGATTGTTTTATTCCTGCCATAGAATTAATTTCTTTGCTGTTTATCCTAGGGCACTTCCCAGTGCCTGTTCTTCCTTGTTTTATTCCCCTCTCCATAAGTATGGATTTCAGTTCAACAGGAAGATCTTGCCTTGAAAAATGTGCTGTATTGCTTTCTAGTGGGTTTTCTTCAATACGTGGTGCCTGATGTTATGATAAGAGCCACAGAGTTTTTGCTAGACATCCTCTTCTAGCTAAATCTCATAAGGAAGCATTTGGCATTTCTAACTGCTCCAGAAAAGAGAAAAGGCACAGTGATCTTCAGAGTCCTGTTTATTATAGTCCACACTTCTCTTTCAGGCACAACAGGCAATTTTACATGAACGAAGAGCTCATTTTAGTATCTGTGATGTGCCAGTAGTGCTGCTAGTTATCAAGGTTGCGTGACACTTCTTACCATAAAGCCGTGGTGCTGTAGGGAAATACAAGGGAGATCTCATCACTAGACAGTAGCTGCTTTGGAGAACTGGAGTCGGTCTCCACTGCAGAGTTCCTGTGTGGCAAGTTCCTTTAATCACATTTTTCCCAGGTGGTTATCTTGTTGTCTGTTTTCATTGTCCAGCGTGAGATCTGACAGGCTGACTTGCAGAAATGCTTATACATTCACAACTGTATCTGAAGCTACAGGGAACTACCCTTTGAAAATATGAACTGTTACCCATTGTGAGCTACTCAGATCAGCCTGAGTTCTCAGATACTCATATTGTACAGCCTGAGTTTCCCAGCTGTAGGGTGGAGATGATAAAACTCCATTCTTTCAGGGAAGTGTTGTGGAGAGGAATGTTTGTGAAACATGTATGTGCTGTGAGAGCCACAGAACAGGCCAACAGGAAATGTATGGCTGTCCTCACAGCTGAGACTGAACAGTGGAAAGTAAATAGACCACATGCTGAATTAAGCTAAAAGAATATAATAAAGAGCTCATTCTTTGCACATAACGAAGCAGGGGTCAAGGAGAAAAATGTGTATGATTGTATAACTAAAGCCAGCATCATAATTAAATAAGGGATTAAGGATTCACAGACATCTTTGACACTTCCTTATTTTTCAGTGCTTGATAATTTATCTCTTAGGGCAGTTTTTTCTTTGGGGAGGACAGGGTGAATACAAAATAGGTTTTCAGAAAGGATTCTCTTGGTAGCTAAGGTGAATGTGCTGTTCTGCACAGTTGCTCTGCAGCACGGAGTTGCTGTCACACCTGGTTGTTCCATCTAATTACACATACCCTTATGGGATTACCTTCTGTAATAGAGGTCCCAGGTCTGAAACGAGTGACAATCAGAGCTCAACTCTGATTAAGACTTAGCAGAGAACTTACTAGATGCAATGAAGCAAAATCTAGTGTTACTTAAGTAGTCATCAATTTCCTCTTCCACTTCTACCCATCTGTTTCACCTTCCTTGTTTTCCTTATCCTTCTTTTTATCTCTACTGTTTTCTTTCTCCTATTTTAAGTATACTCTGCTGCTAAATCTGTTTTCTCTTCCTAAATTTCTGTCCTTTGTCCAGATTCTTCTCTTCATTGAGATTGTCATCCAGGAGCCAGATAAAGAACCGTCTGAGGTGAGGGCTGTTGTCTGGATCACTTACACCAGTCTTCCAACAACATAGCCTAGAGCTACGATGCATGAGATGCCCTAACAGGAATGGTGTTCCCTTCTCCTTGGATCTGAAAGCTCTCCTGGCTGGCTCACAGTTCCCATGAAAATTGCCACTGAAACTGTCATTGGAGGCTTCAGAGAGATGCAGGAAAAAGCAGGACAGAGAAATGACAGAGATGAGTGGAAATTCAAAGATTCTAAGAACAGGTAAGATAAAAGAGAATGTAAAAATATGGAGAAAGATGGAGGAATGCTGAGGCTTGAAAAAGAACCCAAGGGATATGAAGACACCTGAGCCTTGCTATTATTGCAAAGCCTGGCAGGAAGTGGAGAACGAAGATGTGTTAGACCGAAGCTCTTCCGAGAAGGAAAGAAAAATAAATTGTCTGCCTGCAATTTTATTCATTCTGATGAAGTTATTTTTCCATGTTAGAAAACACAATTTTAACTTTTTAACTCTGATGTGATAATTGGAGCTGTATTGGGCTAGGATCAGATTTTGGCATTTATTTGTTAAAACTCCACCATAAAGAATCTCTTTATAATACCTTTCCTGAATGTAGCCGAGTTTTCAAGTGGGTGAATTGGCTGCCAAGATACTTATCTAAACAGAGAAAATGTAAAAGACATGGAAAGTCTTTATGAGAAGGATGCCTCTCAAAGCATTATTTATTTTACTGAATATCTGGAATTGTCCTGTGGCAGGTTTTAATTGCCTTGAAGTTATGTGTGCAAGAAGTGAACATATTTCAGTATCTAAGCCAAAACTGGTTTTATCCCCATAATGATGAGTGAGACTGGGGTTACTACCATATTTTTCCTTCACATAGTAATCAGTCTCACATTTCTGCATGTAAGAAAATAGGCTGGGATCACAGCAGCCAGCAAGAAACAAGCTTTCATGAATGTTGGAATCAGAAGCGATCCTTCATATGACAGACGATGACTGTGACTTCCTCAGCAATTTTTCTCTACTTCCTGTATATTATCTGAAGTAGGTTGCTTGCGCCATAAATCTGAGCTGTCCCTGTGCTAGTTTTTTGTAGGTAGTACTCAGCATAAGCTCTGATTTTTCCTTGGAGCCTCTATGTGCTTGCTACAAGCGTATAAAAAGCAATACTTCATAAATATGTACAGCAGAATCATTGTACAGCTTCCTCTGAACACAAAACCTCATTATTTTCACAAGTACTTGTAATTCTCAAGTATTTTAAATTTTAAGTTGGCAGATAAGAATGTATGGCATTTTTTTGTTAAAATGCCAGCATAAAGAGTGTCTTTATAATACCTTTCCTGAATGTAGCCTATTTTTCAAGGGGTGAATTGGCTGCTTGTCATGTAAACAATGTGTTATTGAAACACTGATGCATTATTCCCACTGACCAAACACCCTGGTGAAGGAGGGTGCTGGATTTACGATGCACACATAAGGATGCAGAACTGGACTGCCACTCAGTGGTACTGGAGAACATCAGTTCTTGTGCCACTACCCATTGGCACTGACATCGCAGAATACGGCTACATAATCAACAGATAGGATAGACTAGGCACAAACAGGGGTACACAAATGCCATACAAATTTAGTATAACATCCTAGCAATGCCAGAATGATTATAAATAGACCTTGTAAGCAATTCTGAAAAACATTAGTAGGAACCCAAATGCCATAAAGCTCCATTTTGTTCAACCCTAGAACACCATTATTGATAAGAATTGTCTGCTCTGAGCTATGACATCAGTGACTTGGACAGTTATCTACTGTCATTTAGCCACGATTTTCCATGGAAGGTGTTAAAATGACATTACAGTCCCAGTGGATTGTTTATCAAAGAACTCTTACTTCAGTGCTACAGCGCTGGGATGCTTTTGATAGCTATGACATGCCTTGGTTTAAATCATCCTCTCTGCATCACACTAGTATGTATCAGCTCTTCTTTTTCAGGATCAAAGGATATCTTCCTGCACGTCAGCAACTCATTAAATCTATATTTGTAAATAAAACATTTGTTCCACAGCACCAGGTGTCCTTGAACCACTACAATGAACAGCCCTGCAAGACATGCCCTAAATGTACTCAGGGCTCCAGTGAATTATGAAAATGTGAGTTGTCTGTTAAGTGTCCTGGGAACAACTTGTTATGGCCTATAAAGCAGTAGAAAAAGTGCACACAATGGTATTCCCAGAACTGAAACACAAATCTAATTAGACTTCCATCAAATGGCTTATTTGAGACTGAAAAATTGCTGGACTGCTTACAAAGTTTGCTTTCTAGATTAATAGGCTAGTTTAATAGTCATAGTTCTCATCATGTATGAACTACTTCTTTATGCACTTTGTTGTACAGATATTAATTGCTTTGGCTTTTATGTAATATATGTCTATATTGCTGTTACTTTTGCAAATGAGACCTGCCTTGGGTAATGTTTTCAGTCTGTGATTTCCTGTTTTCCAAGTTAGAATTCATTTTCAGGTTTATCAGCAGATGAATACCAAGACTGGTATTCATGCTTCATAATTACTGAAAAATATGTAATTCAATCCAATAAGACTTTAAACATGAAAGCAGAAGAATTTATACAAACAGCAGTATTTCATACACAAAACTGATTAAAATACTACCAAACCTTCTTCTGGGGACACTTTGGGGACATCTTACATTTGTAAGGAGCTACTGGATCTGGGAGATGAGGAAAAAGAACTTCTGTCTGTGTTGCATCATGACAACAACTTCTCGGTAATGATTAGGGCTAACTACAGCCTCACACTGCACACAGCTACAGAGCAGCAAAGGTGCGCTTTCCTCCTTCACCAGTTTCTGGTACTTAGGATGGCAGTTTCATTGCAGAATGTTCAACTGTGATTTCATAAACAATTTCTATATCCTATAAAATCTCTGTCCTAACTACTAACTAACTATAATGACAATGAAATTTTTGTACATTTCATCCTTTTTATTTATACAGCCATATGAATTATAAGTCCACACCAGTGTCAAAATCAAATGTTTGATGTTATGTTTGACTTTTAAAGAAGCCAACATTGTTCTGTTTTAATGAAGAGAACATTTTCTTGAGAAGGGAAAGCTGCACTGGCAACAGATTTTGAGAAGTTCAGAGGTAAAGGGAAGTGACTAGGTGGAAGTGCAATTTCAACACTAGAATAAGACATTTTAATTTCTTAAGGATGAAGGAAACTGCATTTGTGGTTTTGACATGTTTTTTTCTGACTTGCTTTTCTGACGTGATTGCTCTTCTTACTAAAATGTCCATTCATTTAGCTTTCTCATCATTCAAGAACATCATATGACAGAAACAACCAAATAAAAGGTCTTTAATATAATGAAATTTATATTCAAAGAAGGAAGCCTTGTTTGATGGAGGTCTTAATGCAGTAGAAGAGCAGCTGTGCTCAACTGACAAGTATCCATAGATTCTGTGGTATCTTGGGTCCCCTCTCAAACTAACCAACCATTCTCCTTTATTCCATTAAACACAGTGTGGCACCAGTGATGGACCTTTTATGGGATCACCATTACTTATGCAGTGCTTAAAGTATTAAAGTCTCCACTGGCAGATGTCTGCCTTACAATACCTTTTGAAGATACGTAGATACATGTATGCTTTGTCCATTACATGTCTTTTGGATACAAGAATAATAGGAACAAAAGGAATTTATCACTGTAACAGGATGGCAACGGTTGAGAAGTTGTTCAAGTGAAGAGTATTATCCTTCAGCCCACAGATTGGTTGTTTCATGTTCACTCCATGTTGAACAGAGAAAAATACTTGGAACATATGGAAAAATGGAAGGTGATTAAGATAAAGCAATTCTGAAGCCTGATTTTGCCATTCAGTTGTGTTGTTTCCATGGTAACTCCTGCATCACAAGGCACCTGTGTACCCGATGCAAAAGCATTTCTTAAAGTTACACAAATAATAACAGGAAGGACAAACTTTTGTGTTTCTTTCCTCAGTGTAAAGTGAGTATTTTATTTCCATTACAAACACAGGATTTTCCATAATTCACTAGGTAGTTAATATTTGACATTGTAAACAAAGTATTATTCATAAGTGAAAAACATGTACTATTTAAAGATGAAAACAACAACAACAACAAAAAGGTTTTTATGAGGAAGGAGGAGAGCAGTGGGTTAAAGGGACAGCTGGTGCGTGTGTGTTACCCGATATGGGAGTTCTGCTCTCTGTTACTATTTTGTTACTGCTGTGGCAAATGATAGCTCTAGTAATTCACTGAATAAGGCACGTGTATGGTGCAGCTGTATCCATGCCTTCAGCCTTCCTGTGAGCAGGCTGAAGAATACAGTCTCTACAGACAATACTTTAGAACTCACCAGAGGTGAGGAAGCTTACAGGATTGTACGGAAATTACTTTAAAACTTACAGAATTTATCTGCGTCCTTTTTATTTTTGACATTATCTTACAAGAGTCTATAATGTGCCTATTACTTCCTAATGAAATCTGTATGATAAAAAATATAAACGTTATAACATTCTATTAAATTCTATAGGTTTACCTTTATGATGTTCTCTTTGCCCTTTTTCAATTCAGTCTTATAAAAATCTTACATAAAACCACACGGATGCCTTCACTGAAAATATGCATTCTTTTCTTTTCCTATCACTTTCAAATTCTGAATCTATAAGTATGTATTATGTCAAACGAAACAAGATATGCAAGGACAGATAATGCAATATTGTCTTATGAACAAGATCTGAGTTCCGTTGCCAAAATAACATGTATGTATACATATGTATTCACACACATACACATGTACATATATGGAGTGGGTGTGTGTTTGGAAGGGGGTGATTGAAATTCAAATCTAAGCAGGTGATCAAAGCTAAAATCTTCACCAGATGACAATATTTGTCCTTGATTAAAATATGCTAGTTCCGAATTAAAAATCTGTATAATATATTGATTCTTAATTGTGAATAAATTCTCACATCTCTGAGACAGGCAGCAGACAGAGAGCACCTCCAGACTATACTTTACTTGTATGTGACACTAGATACAAAGGCATTTAGAATGCACTGGGTACTATGAGTTTTGCAGGGCCGTTGGAAGACTGATCCGACCTGCACTTCTTGTCTTTTAAACAGCTTGATGTGACCATATCACTTGCTGCCTGTGTTATACATTTAACAAACTGTGCCTATATTTTTGAAAGGAACTATCAAGGAATACATTAGCTTTATTCAGTTAACACTGACTGAAAATAGAAAAGGACAGTAGACAGATACCCGTATAAGTGTATTTTGGTTTTAGGTATCTATACAATAACTTTCAGTACTAGCGTGATAATTTAACCTTGTTTTCATTCTAGCTCATTCCAAATGCTGTCCCATTTGGCACAGAAACTTCCAGTTCTCTGTTGGAAACCAAATATTTTTCTTTCCAGGGGCAGACCTTCTTCAGTCAAGTTCAACTAAGTGGCCCACAAGGGAGCTGCCTCTGTTGTCCAAGCTAGCAAGATACATTTATGAGCCAGCATCAGTAAAAAAAACGAGGCAAGCTACATCTGTCCTCCAGCACTTGAGGTCACTGAGCAATTCCAGAACCATAAGTCAGCAATTTAATGGAATTTCCCATTCAAATGATTAGGGCATATTAGACCATATCACAAGGCAAAACGTTGGATTCTTAGTGCATTCCCACACACAAAAAAAAAAAAAAAAAAAAAAAAAAAAAAGCCATGAACCAGGTTTTTCTGTGTGGCATCTTTTACATAATTTTTTTCTAATTATCTGAAAAAGCACAGTGAGGTTCAGAGAAAGAAATTCTTTGAATATGAAACATCGTCTGCTTTTTAATGAACTCTGCAGCCTACAGTGAGCCCTATACCTGGTATGAGCCAAGGCCAGTCAGAGAATTTACTCATTGTCTAAAACAGGGGGACACAGCAGGGGTAAGGAGAGGTGCTGGGGAGGAACCATGAAAAAGCAGCCCCCCAGTAAAGGCATGCTGACAAGGACCAGAAAGTAACTCCCATGAGCAGGCAGAATGTGCTCCAACCCCAGGGCTTAGCTGCGAGCCCTGCCAGTCATGTGGTTGAATAGGGATGAGGAAATAAAAGTAGAAAATGAGTGCTTCTTGGTGGGAGGAGTGTGGTTTTTATTCTGTGGTGCTACTTATAGGGTACCACACTGTATGAGAAATATGATAGAGGCCATTTTAGATAAACAAATGTATAATTGATTATCCAGCCATTGCATGTCACTACACAGAAAATGAATGCATTGCTCTAAGATCTAACATTTATTCAAATATAAGACCATATGAATTTTAAAAATGCAATTATAAAACACTACAATCTATTCTTGTAAATTACCTGTTGTAATTTTAGCTCTAGACAACAATGACAAATTACAGTCCTCATTTCAAGGATATGAGATGCATTACATAATGCAGATCTATACTCTTTAGAACCATTAATCATCATCTTCTGGCAACACTGTGTGTGTTAATCCTGTTTACAAAAGAAGAGACCTGCTAAGACATACTATTTTAGGCTTTTCTGCTTCCAGTAAATATTCTTTAGAAGCAAACATTTGTAATCTGAATTTATGCATAGCCTCCAAATGGAAAAATAGCCTAGATATAATCACATCAAAGAAATGTTGACATCTATGATAAAAAGAATTAAGATCTCGTTCTATTTTTAGCAAATGCTTACCTGTTACTATATTAATTAGCAGCTAAATGTTGTTATAAAATTACAACATTGTGTTACCTGCTAGTTTTAAGATTATATCTTATGCAGAAACACTGTCTTGGAAGGTATATGAATTTCTTCTGTCAAATTTTTCAAGTGAGATTCTCCCTATCTATATACAGAACATTGTCAGTCATAGAGTACCAGACTTCACTGCTAACAACAGTCATTCTTAATGATACAGGATATAAATATAATCACAGTCAAACAGAAATAACATGAGTTTATAATAATGTGTAGCCATAAATATTTTTAATCAAACCCGTCCCCTGTTAATGAAAGATGTTTATAAATATCAGGTTAGACCAGGAAATGTTTTTTTGAGCCTGTAAAACTTTTTAAGGTTTCTTAAGTGCTCTTTTTCTTTATTGAATGACACTAAACCCTTTCAATTTTATGGATGCAGAGACAGTAGCCTGTCAGCAAGAGGAATTTACCTAGGATGTGAAAGATTCAAGTTCAGTCTGCCATTCCTCCCTGTCCCAGAAATCTGCTCTAACCACCAGGAAATCAGCTCTGCAGTGGTTTTCCTAAGCTAGAGATGCATAACAACTTTTTGTATTTGTACATTTTGTTTAAGTTCTTTGCAACAAAGCTGTGCAGCTGAGTACCCAACATCCCAGGTAGACAGAATAATCGCTGGACTAGCTCTATAGCGGTTTCTCTCACACTTAGTACTCAAGGGACTAAGTTAAGATCAAGATGAAAAAAATCTCAGACCCAACATCTAAATAAGGCAGAAGAGACTCGTGAATTTGCACCTTATCTCCCAAGATAGTTTCACAATCCCAAGGCTATTAACTGTTATACCTCTTGCTCTCTTTGAGTTTTGCATTGCACTAAAAGTCCTGTTGAGACACCTAGGTTCTTGCCAGTGCCTTAGTATATAGTGAATGAGTATTTTCCAGCTAAAACATTGTTTCATTGAAGAATTCCCAGTCAAGTGCATTCCCAAGTGTTTTATGTTAATCTTTAAGGGCAGAGACACAGAGAAGAGCTGAGAAGATCTCAGATGAAAGATCTAAGTGGAATACAGGATTTCTCATTAACAGGGAAAAATTACTTACTTTTAGTTTTCAAATCTAATTAAGGCAATTGTATTACTTTCCTTATAAATTATTGACAGTTAATTAACAAAAAGGAGATTTTTCTTATTAAAAATATGTTCTCCTGCCACATTAGATTAGAGTTGCTGACATGCTGTAAATTCAACTTGTGGCCTCCCATGAAGTCACCTTCTTTTCTGGTAAAGACCTTAATTTTTGTAACTTCTGTGACACCAGCAGATTTAATAGGCAAAACGTACGTGACTATAAAAGACCAGGCAGCTCTGCAACCAACATGCATGAAAATGAGAGCTGGAAAACCTCACAATTAGAACCTCTTCACCAAAATTAACTTTTTTGTGAGTAAGATCTCCTGTTTATTGTAGAAAAGCTGGTTTTGAAGTGGCATTCCTATCACTTGCTACACTGGAAATCTGCTGTTCATTGCAATGAATGACAACTAATATTATGCCAGTGAAGTCCAAAATGACTATGTGGCTCTCATTGGATTTTGTTGAAGTGTACTGACACAAGGTGGATGTCCAACAGCCCAACCCTCCACATGCGCTAAAGTAAAAGAATGTTGCACACTTAAGATTTAGACTTCTTTTTTTGCAAAGAATTGGCCTTGAAAGACATGTGAATTGTTGACATGACTGAAAACTTGAAGCAAGTTCATTCCTTCTAAAATGGACTGCAATGGCACTCACTGCCTGTTGTATTTTAGCAATGCAATGTCAAATGACCTTGGACATGCTTACATTAAAGATTTTTGCATTTATGCAAACATTAGGTAATTTATTACATCATTACAGTATGTGCTGATTGCAAACCCTCAGAAGTCATCTAAAAATACGGTAAGGTTACTCCACCAATGCATGGAGTGAAAAACCAATTAGGTATTAATTTAGCCTGTGGCCACTTTTTGTTCTTTATTTCTGTAGTAACTAACGTGACAGGGCTCACCACATGTGGGACTGTGAATTTGCATTTCAGAACAAAAATGATAAACAACAATAACCTTAAAGTAGGCTGATGCAAGTCAGCAGGGAATAATATTAGTTCATTTGTAAGCTGAGCAGGTATATTTTTAATTGGGATGCAGATTTGACCCAGGATGTATAAAACAGGCATGTTTAGATCATGTGAAATATTTATAAAAGTTAAAAACATCCCAGAAAAAAATGTCAATAGGATAGTTGGAGAAGAACTTATGTACTCTGCAAATGGCCTGTATTTTCATCAATGGTGTACACCTCTAATACAATAATTATCATGTAAATGAGCTTCCCCCAAAAGATCACTTGATTATGTCTTTAGAGCATCAAAGCTACAATGTGATTACAATCTCAAGTGCATCCAGGAATAAAATTTCAAGGAAGTCAGCTGTTCTTCCCCTTTTCAGCCAAGTTTTGCCTAACATTATCACAGCAAACAGGCAGACCTGCCTTGTGGAAAATTCCAGTAGGTCTTCTCTCCCATTGTAAGAAGTTACAGTATTTGCATTCTGTCACAAGGACCTGTCCTTTCCTGCAGCTCCTCTGAGTCTGAACTCTGGATTCTCAGGTGCCGTAATCTCTGCACAGCTCTTGCTTAACGATCATGAAGAAGGCGGCGATTTCTGGCTTACCCTCACATATCTCACAGTGTACGCCCAGGAGCAGTGAAGATTCATGCCCGCCCTCAAAATCTGCATCCTCTCCTCTGGCAGCTGTGCTCCTTCAGTCAATTATAATGTCACTATTTTGGCAGATTTCTCAGCGTATTTCCTTCCCCTGCTGCTGCTTTCAACTTCTGTGAATTTGCTCCAGGGACAAAGGAGGCTACAGGGGCAGGAATTTGGGTGGAGGGTGATACAACTGCAGTGTCATCTCCTAACTTTCAGCTTTTTTTTCTTTGTTTTTACCCGCTCCATCTGCAGACCTCAGCTCTCAGAGGACGCATCTTCTGAGCAGCGTAGGGGATAGATGGTGTCATATCCCACATTATTCTGTGCCACTGATGTCGTAGCAGCCATTTATAGCCTTTCTTGCTGGAAAGCTAGCAGATATGGACCTCTTCCAACCACAAGAATGTGCTGACCTCATGGAAAAAAGTATGACTGTAAGTCCGACAATTATAAAAAGGCAAGAAATATCTTTCATTACAGATAATCAGCTAAAGGCATTTGAAACTTAAACTTTCACAAAAAGTGTTTAAATAATCATTGAAACAATTATTTTCAAACTTTATTCCCATGCATGCCACACAGCCTAGCATTCAGCATTTCATGAAAATCAAGTGAACAAAACCAAGACAGCCTGTGAGCAGAAAAACTCCGTAAGTGGGTTCCTTGTGCATTTGTGTCTTACAACAAACAGCACGTAGTAAGTTACGTTCACCAGCGAAAGCTTTTTCCATGGTTGGAGAACTCATTGCTCTTGTGTGTGGATTTTCTTTGAGTCTAATAGGTGTCAGGCTGATGCTGCAACCTTTTCCTCGGTGAAAGGAAAAGAAACCCACCCAAAACTTTTCGGGACAACACAGTATATATGGAATACACAACTCATCTCCAAAATAACAACTTTTCTTTCAGATAGATTGAAATGAGCCAATTAGTTCAACTGAGACAGGGCAGAGTGAAAGGACAGATAAATAAGTGTGCACATAAACATATGGATGGCACATATAAGATTTATTTCCTTAGGAAGTCAGGATAAAACATTCCAGTGATTAATATATAAACAGCAATTGCTCATATCCTGCAGACTTTCAGGAAATAACTGAAATCTGCAAGTAGATTTAACTGAGTCTGTATCAGATAAAATTAACGAAAAGATGAAGATGTAATTGCCTGCGTCTGTACACAAAGTCAAGCTGAAAAATAAATGGCAGTTCCCTTTTCCTGTTGACTGTTAAAGCAAATTAATTATCTGGAGTCACGGATTTGTTTCCAGAAATAGGAATGTGAAGCTCAGAAATTGAAAGAGTTTGTAATAAGTAGAAAAGGAAAGCGATTTCTCAGATAGATTACCGTCCAGTCACAAGACTTCTGGGCCAGATTTGCCCTTTTGAGGGTCATTTCATGGAAGTGTGAAGTTTCTGCACTAAACAAGGGTAACATTATGTATTTGATAGTCTCACCCTGCGTTTTCCTAGGATCCGGCTTTGGATGGAGTTTCCCATTACATAAAGTTGATTGCCCAGAACAAATATGATCATGCTGTAACCCTTACATGGTGCTCAGTCTCCAGACAATTTAGTTATTTAACTAATGTCCTCCAATAGCCGTGGTTGTAGTACAGCAGGAATGATAGTTATTTCCTGCAGAGGGAGAGTGACGCTGTGGGTGATGCCCCTGCAGCAGCAGAAGGGGTGGAAGATGGGACATGACGGGGTCCATGGCAGCTGGGAGGGACAGCTGGACTGGGAGACTGGGAAGACTGGAAAGAATGGAAAAATCGCAGCAACAGCAGGAAAATAGCAGGCAATGAAGAGGAAGTGAAGAGGAATTATAATTAAATAGTTGAAAGCATGTGAGGAGACCAGCAGGCCTGATGCTGACACTGGCAGACGAAACTGCTAGGAATGCTGCGATCGACAACACATGCTCGCAGCAGTGCACCGTGGTGAATGGATTCTGGCCCGCCAGACAGGACTGCTGTCATGCAGCAGGGGCAGGTGCCAAAGAAAAGCAAAACACTCATTTCCAGTAGTTTGAGAGCTACCTAGGCTTGTAGTTGTATGTAGGCTCTCTCTCACCGCTGCCTGGTGCCACGCAGATGTCACAGTGTCTTGATGTTCTTCTGGCTGGGCCTCAGTAACAGACGGGGTTTGCTTTCTGCCCTCCCTACATCAGCAATCGCTGTGTGCAACGGGCAGCGAGGCTCCCTTATCAGAAACTGAAGCACGGGAACCATCCAGCAGTAGCTGAGACCTGGAGCATCACTCTAGGGATGGGCTAGATGGGTCGTTCCTGATTTTTTCAAATCAAAGTATTAGAAACCTACCCTTGAAAACAAAGAAACAAAACACATGGAGTATAGGTCTGGAAACACTGGATTAGACAAGAGTTAAAAATCAGAGTAGTGAAGAAACTATGTAATAGTGAGAGTCCTAAATGGGTACAGAAAGCCCCTGAAATCATACAGCTTAGAAGATGGAATGGATCTGGAAGGAACAAGAAAAGGGAAACACCAATGGGTTGACAGCAGGTGGAATGCAAAGATGGAAAGGATGGAGTAGGAGATCTGTCAAACAACCCTACATGTGGGAAGAGAGGGAAGAAATGGCAGTAATTAAAAAAAGGACATTACAGAGATCTGGAACGTGTAAGGACAAAAGTGAGGGAGAAGATTTAAAAGTCTTAACCCCATCTGAGAAGCGTACACCGGAACAGAAATCCATGTTTTTATCGGTTTTTTTCCCCATCAGTTGAAAACTAATGAAACCTATGCAAGCAATTACCTTTAATAAACCATTATACCATGTAATATTCCTTTATGCCATCATTCTGTCACAAGTGATGATACATGATTTATGTGAAACATTTGCTGGAGAAATGCCATCAACATTAATAACGTTGTATCAACAGGAAAAAACAGCAGCTCCTGTGGCTTCCCTTCCTTTCTCCGTGCTAGCAGTTCATTTCTGTGCAGTGTCGATTGTAATCCACAAATTGAATTTCTTTTTACCTTGAGTTCACAGCTGGTGTTTGGTTCTTTTTCACTGTATTTGCATCCCAGTAAACACTGTCATTAATCCATGTTTCCTTATCAGGTGCTGTTCTAATTAGGCTATTCTAAAACTTGGGTTAATCAATAGAGTTAATTCTTTACATTTACACGGAACAGGAAGTTCTCCATTGTAAAAATAGTTTCTTTTTTTAAGGCCTGAGTGAATAATCACTTCTTAAATGTTAGTTTAAACTCAGTGCCATCAGGATGTCATGATAAGCAGCACTTAGCCACACAATCCCACTGAAGTTGGTGTGGCTACTCATTTTACTATACAATGTGAATTATAACTGGCAGAAATTAAAAATGTGACAGTTTCTCCACCTGTTTTAAAAAAAGAAATACTGAAGAAGACTGCAGGTAGATAAGTAAATTCCTGTTTGCTTTTCAACAGATACTGAAGTTGAATTGTATTTTCATTTGTGTTCCACTACATTATCCCATCCCCTGCTGTAAAGCACTAAAATGAATTATTTTTGAAGCAGTTCCCTATTTTTATAAAAGCCTCTCACATGTTCCAATAAACCATGAAACATAAAGGGGGGCACTCATACCTGGAAGGCAGCAGCCAGCCCCACTGGTACTTCGTCATTCTGTTGGCCTGCTGGAGTTTCATTTTCCTTTTCCACCAGCACAGACAGTGCACATGCTATTACTAATGGAACGACAGAGACACAGCCCCGGGAGCTGTTTCTTGGTTTGCTTGATCTGGGCACCACAACACACAGGAACTAGATGAAAATACCCTTGTGCAATAGCCTTCAGTGAGGATTTTGCTGGCTAGTCCCGAGCTTTCAAAGATGAGAATGTGGCAAACTCAGGCTGAAAACTGGAGCACAGAAGTCACAAGGTCCCAGTGTCGGTTGCCCTAGGATTTTGGTCATGAAGCAAATGGTTAAGAACTTATTGTATAACTGTGTATGACTTGTGGTTCTAACAGTGGAGTCTTTGAACAGTATTTGTGTACAATATTTTTCTCTTAAGCTTCTGTTGCATGAAATGTGCTCAAAAACATGTCTACAACATTTTGTTTGTTTGTTTAAAAAGCATTAAATCCACCACTGAGCATAAAATAGTGACCCCATCAATCCAGATTTCTCTAAATTCACCTAGCTTTTCTCCTAATGAATATAGGATGTCATTATCTTGCTGTGCTTTTACACAGCAGGCTACGTTCTCTTGCTGCATCAAACGCCCTTCACTTCAGTAAAAGTGCAGGTATTCATCTTCCCAGGAAGGGTCAATCTTGTCTTCTGCATAACAAAATAGGGGCAAGCAAGTTCTCACACAAAACTTCAAAAATACTGTAATTACTACACAAGTGTGTCAGAAGTCATACATGAAAGAGTGATCTGTTTGGGCAATGATACACAGATTCTTTCAACCAAGGCTAACCGAGCTTAATGACCATCTGAAAAAAAGTTCATTGGTATGTATGAAACCAGTTGATATTTCTGTTTTGGCTGTAGACTACATGGCTAATGATGGAATGAGTGTGGAAAGTGACCACTTTGGCACAGCACTTTTTTAACAAAGTTGATAGTTTTTGCTATACCTTTTTTTCCAACTGCAATGACAGAGGAATTTTAAAATAAAAAAAGCTTAGCTATGTCCTGTGTATTCAAGACATGGCTAACATCAATCTTCATAAAGGCTCCACACAGAATTTATGCTTCAATTCCTAAAATTCATTCTCAGCCAACCACTCACAGTACATGACCTTAAAACATGAAAAAGGGATGACATTTTCTATTGGTCCTGACACTCAAAAACACCCCATGCAGGTTTTTACTCAGACTTGGCTTAAGCGTACGCTTTCTCTCCTTGCTTGGATGCACATGCCACAGATGAGAACGTGAAAAGGAGACAAAAACCATGGTGGAAATCTAGCCTGTTGTGCTACAATTGTTATGCTTCTGTACCTACACCTGACATCATGCAAGCCTTTAAAAAATCAAATAAAGTCAAATTTAAAACCCAATCATTGAAAGCATGATTATCAGCTTTTAATACTGGGCTGACAGTAAATAGTGATAAAACAGTGATGAAATAAACCATCTGGGGGGTCGAAACAAGCGTGGAAAACCTCAGCGCCAAAGTTTTAAAAATACATGACAGTAAGACGTTTTGTTACTGGATCGCTATTACTGCTCTCTGGTCATTATCTTCCCCTACTCCGAAGAGCAGTTCTAAAGCCCACAGAAGTTCCTGCTCCCGTGTGCAGTAACGCTGCTATGGCCCACGTTACCGGCGTGTGCTGCACCGAGCAGCTTCTTTCACCTCGGCTCACTCATGGCACTGAGATGAAAGAGTAACTTCGTTAGTTTTGCTATTTCTTACGCTTTTTATGCACGACCACTAGCTGCGAGCATCTAAAGCAACGGATACACACACAGAAGCACAAACTCCGACCAACTTTCCCCACCCCTTTCCCAGACTTGCGGCCCCGGGAGGGCCGTGGGAGGGCCGGCAGCCGCACGTTCAAACTTTGCCTGGCCAAGCCGGGGGCGGAGAAGGGGGGGCCCCCGGGGAAAACCCCCACGGGCCCCGCAGGCCGAGTGCCCCGCAGGCCGAGTGCCCCGCAGGCCGAGTGCCCCGC
>VZZY01015663.1:199318-292504 GCA_013400335.1 Eurystomus gularis
CCCCGGGCCCGCCCCGGCCCCCGGCCGTGGCCCCGCAGCGGGGCCTCGGCGCAGGTAGGATCTTGCGGGAGTTTGGCTCCCGGGCTTGTGCTCCTCCCAAAGGCGTTTTCAGTGGCACGTCCCAAACTCTTCAGATTTTTGGCCCCTAAGAGCAGTGATGGTGGTTTGGAACGTGAGTTGTGTCCCGCTCCTCCAGCAGGTAGCAGCGTGCTGTCTCTGAAACTTTCCAGCCGGCTCCCCTCACCGTGGCATATGCAGAGGTGCTTTTTGCTTAGCCTCTTGTGCCCTAGCTGACATCTCTCTTGCTCACTAGCTGACACATAATCAAATAAACTGTCTGCTTGAGGTTTCTTTTTTTAGATAACTTTTTATATCTCTGCTTATATCATGATGTAATACACTGTCTTAATGCTACTTTCAGGATGCATTGCCTTCTCATCTTTCCCAATGCAATCTGTTCTGGGACTTGCGTGCCCCATAACACCCAGTTGCTGTCATTTAACACACAGTTCATATGTTAACCTATAACTGTGATGCCAAGGTCTTTTTTAATGAAACCGTTACTGAACAAAAAAGGAGAGGTATCATTGATACAGAAGGGTGGGACTATTGTAAAGAAGAATGACAGAAAGAGCAAGGGTTGAAATAACAAGCAAATGCAGTACAGGAATACAAAACACAACACTATGTGGGAGCACGGTTCTTGAAAATAATATTTAACCTATAATACTTTGAAGTGTGGCCTCAGGCTTTCCCTTGGATACTTACTTTAGTGGCCCCAGCAGGTCTGTGAATAGACTTTATTGACACATGTTGAACTGACTATAGGACTTTTTGGATACTATGCCGTAAGTGCTGTCACAAGTTCAGTGCTTAAAGTTGTTGTCTCCTTATGGGACATAACATCTCTGAAGTAACGTATCACTAGGGAGTACCAGGAGAGGGAGTGAGCAGCTCACTGGCAGGTAGTTCTGAGTAAGTTCACAAATTCTACTTCAAAACTACTAGCTTCTTTGCCTCCCTACTGAAGTGTGTTTCAGAACTGAGCCAACTAGTACTGCTAAGGTTGCAGTAGTGTCATTTCCTCTGCCTTAACTGGAAGTGGCAAACAACAACGTATTACTGGAAGTAGCAAATAACACTGCACATTGTATGCTAAGACTAACCTTAGGCCCAGAGAAAAATTCTCTCAGACCTTGTAATTTCTGTAATTCTTGCGCAATGAGCAACAAAGCATCCAAAGACATTTATGGAACTTCTGGACTAGCATCTCATCAACATCAGTTGCCAAACTACATGCAAACCTGGAGATTGTTCTCATCCTGTGACACAGTGACTTGCTGTGAAGATTCAGTGTCTCTGAAGTACTTTTAAAGGGTACTTTGAGGAGTGATGCTGTCCCACAAACTTACATGGTTTGTGATTCAGAGATAACTGCTGCTGTGTTTTAGAGTCAATGTTGACTTCATAGTCTGTCCTCTTCGGGCCACATGGACTTGCAGTGGGGCAGGTGCTGCTGTTTGCTGTTGGAAGAAATAATAAATTAGCTTTATCTACTGTATGCTCTGATAAGGCTGCTGTGGGAAAAGTGAAGACCGTCTGGGTTGTGACTTGACTCAGGCTTTAACTGAACTCCATATGGAGCATAAAATGTGTTTCTGTAAGTTCAAATCAGGGATTATCAGAACTCCATGGTAAAATATCAAGCTCTGGAAAAAGCCCTCTCTTCTAATAGAATTTCTGGCAACTCTTTTGGAAAATGCAGTCTGAGAAATTAGTGTATCAGAATATAGTATCACAGTTGGATTAAAAAGATAAAGAACTTGAGTGTACTAGAGAGAACTCTTCATATAATTTAACAGATCTGAGCTGCATTCCCTTTTGCTGTTTCTGCCCTTTTCAGGAGAGACCAAGTTTCTGTGGAAGTTTTCTCTTAACACAGTTTCACACAGACTGATACAGGTCCTCAGTAAAAAGTAGAGGGAAGATTTTTTTTTANGAAGATTTTTTTTTATTTTTTTTTTTGTGTCCATGGAACCTTTAGAATAGTTATCACCTAGCTGTCTGCGCTCTGGAAATAGGAGATAGAACGTTTTGTCCATTGACGCTTTGGACCAAATTACAGGTATTTGGTCAAAGAACAAAGCTTTTAGAAGCCTCTGCATAGAGTGTGTGCTGCTTGCTTGCTGCTCAGGCTTCTTAATCTTCTCCCTGAATAACACTGGGCGAATGGAAAATGCTCATTGTATAGACTCTCCTATCTTTAACCTGTTCTACACCAAAAGTATTTGACTACTTTGTTTGTCTGAGTCTAAATACAGTTTATGTAAGCCTAGGTCACACCTCTTCTGGTTTGGGATTGATTGCGCTCTGTCTGGTCAGTTGTTAGGTTCCTTTCGGTTTTGATGCTGGATGTTCCCAGCACAGCGATAATCAGTGAATGATTCTGATCATTTAGTATGAATGATCTTTGGTTATTTATGTGAACAGTTGTTCTAGTGGTCAGTTTTCAGAGTAAGAAAACCTTTGGTCTCCATTGGATATGAAGAGTTAATCATACTTTTTTGTAATGAGTTTTTTGAGCTAGTTAATTCACTTTTTTTTTTTTCTAAGGCATGGTGGCTATCATTTGATCCAGTTTTAATGGTGGTTTCTGGAAAGTATCTTAAATGTTTTACACCCAGACCTTGAAGTCTCTAGGTAGTTGAGGCATTGTCACATTTAATTTGAAACTGCTATCTGGACAGTATTGCTGAGAGCACTGTGAGAAATTTTCAGTACTATCATCTATCCTGAGACTAGCAAGGCTGTCAAAACCAGTTTGACTGAGGCAGCTGCATGTTTTTGGAAGTAGGAAAGCTTTTGCATGCAAAAGTGTCCGGCTGTTGAAAAAGTAAATTCAGTGTTTATTTTTTTTCTGAAAGAGGGTGGAGGAAAAGGGAAGGGAATCCCTGTCTCAGTAAACAAATAACTTGTAGTTGACTTTTTCCTTTCTTATGATAATGTTAGAGAATTGGTGACTTTATTTTTTCCCTTACAAATGTCATGTAAGGGAGAATCCTGTCCAAATAGTGTGTCATCAGTGCGTTTACCCCTTAGTACTACACTGCAGGGGTGGGGGGAATAACTTGGTGCGTGCTTTCCCTTTGCTCTTACCCTTCTTAGCATACAGTGGAGAGGGCCTAGACTTAAAGGCAGTGACTTGACTCTTCAGTTGCTCTACCTTTTTGAGGCACTAATTTTTTTCAATTATTTGGTTTTGTATTTGACTGTTTCTCATAGGAGAACATTTTGTTTCCTGCTCAGTTTGTAACTGGCTAGAATGTTCCAAAGTCAGCAGTCTAGAGCCCTGGGTGAGGAGTTTGGGTCATGCTTTAAGTCACTACCACTGCTCTTAGGGACAAAAAACCTTTAGAACTTGGAGTCCTGCCAGTCCCATGCTGGAGAGCACAAGAACCTTGATGAGAATCCTACCAGAATGCAATTCTGCTTCTTGGAAATCAAGGTAAATCTTTCCCACCTCTGTCCACTGTCACTTGGTTGTTTTGGTTTTTTTGTTCTCTTTCCTCTCTAATAGTTTGCACCTCAGTCCTGTCAACTTTGTTTAAGAAAAGAAATCCACCTTATTTCATAATGTTTATATACATGAGAAGATAACATTTATCTTAATCTTTTCCTGTGCTGCAGATGCCATGGATCAGCTTGAGCAGAGGGTAAATGAATTTTTTATGAATGCAAAGAAAAACAAACCTGAATGGAGGGAAGAACAAATGACATCAATCAAAAAAGTAAGGATATCATAGGAGCGGGTCACATTTTTCTTTTGCAAACAAAGATAACCTTAGGAAAAAACAGCTTATGATTGATGGAGACTTGAGTGTTCAGAACTGTGGCTTCCCTTGGGCTTTCACCGCAATGGATAGAACTACCTATCAGGAGAAAAATGACTGAAAGGTTTCTTTGATCACACATTTCTCTCAAGTTTTACCCAGTATTTGCTAGCATTTTTAAAACTACGATCCTGAAATAGTGAGGAAACATGGTAGTAAATTTTCAGCTCACTTGTTTTGTTTCTGCTTGTGTGATACGAAGTTGTGTAAGTTCATTGGCTTTCTTCTAGAGGATATTTTTCAGGCTTAGCTTCAGCATTTCCTGTGATTCTGCCTATGTCCTTGTATATGTTATACGTATGATATATTTAGCTTTAGGGAGGGGGGAATAAGAAGATGGATGTGTTCTGTTTTATCCTTCAACACTGGGGCATTGGTGGTGATATTGTTAGCAAGGTAGTCCATCATTTTGTCAGGAGAAACTCCTTTGTAGTCTTCTGTGCTTGCTACTTCAGCCCTTTATTTGGCGAAGGTTTTTTTTTTCCTTATTAATACAAATAGATTTCTATATTTAAAAAAAGAAAAAGTCAGAGCTCTGACTTCACTAGAGTAAATGAAAAATTTGCTTTTGACTTTAGTTGAAACAGGATTTCAAGTAGTTTTCACCTAAGCAAGCTACTCTTCAGTGGAAACTGAGAATAAAAAGGCACTTAAGCCTGTTTAGATCTAGAGTAAAAACGTGTAAACATACTTCTTCTAAAAACAAGTTTTGTCTGTGGATTTTCATTGGTTAGACTTTAAATTGGATTGTGAAATTATTTTATAATACACTTCTGGGTTATAAGTGTATTTTAAAATAATTTAAACTATACACTATATATGTTGTTAATCTCTGTTTAACTACAGTGCTGGACAAGCCTCCCGTGACAGTCCTGTTTAGCATTATTTTGAAGGGCAGTAGTATCTGTAGTCATCCTAAAGATCCGCATGAAGTAAAAGGCATCATCTCATTTTGAGTCCATAACCTTATTCAGTGTAATACCGTAAAAATCCAAGACCATTTCTTTTCTTGTAACATTTTTTGCAGAAATCTAAGTATCACTGTAGGAGGAAGTGTCCACATCTTGTAGTGCGGCTTTTTCTAAGGCACAAACAATAAATTGATATGTATCATATCTCTCATCTAAAATTTAGCTGATTATTGTTTACGGTGAAGTTTCACAGTCTTTCTGAAAACTGACTTGAATTTCTCCTGTTGACTTGCATTTTGTGCTGGATAACAATAGCTTAAAGTGATTGAAATTGGTTTGGTTCTGTTCATAATTTTTAAAAACTTCTCTTTATAACAGGATTATTATAAGGCTTTGGAAGATGCAGATGAAAAAGTGCAACTGGCAAATCAAATATATGATTTGGTAAGTGGACAGAAGGCTTGTGGAGAATTCCCTAAATTTATACCCTGAGGAGTTCTAAATGTTTTAATAGGCACTACAGCTGTGCTACCTGTACTGTTATGTCAGCTACATATAAATATTTCTGCTGGTGAAAGAAACATTTCGTGTTTTATTGACTTCTAAGAAGTTGCTTTGGGTAGTAAGTGTCACTAAAATACAAAACATGCAGAAATAATTTTAGAAATCATAAGATTTTCATGCATGTTGATTTTACTTATTTTTTTCTGAAAAGAGCAAGTTATTCTTCCTTATAGCATGTGGATTTTGAATTTTAGGTATATTTCTTTTACGTTTTCTCAGAGAACAGAAATTGCGAGTCAAACTGCACTAAAATATAGTAGACATAAACCAAATATTTCTTGTCTGCTTCAGTTGCACTTCAGCTAACCAAAAGTTATCTAACAGGTACAAAAACCAGGTACATTCTGCCTTGTGACTACACATGAAGAAAGTGTTTGAAACAGTGTTTCTTGCTATGATACTAAGTTCAGACTCTTTTGTTGTTGTTAATTTTCAGTACCCAAGAGCATGTGATTGTTTACTCAGAGGCAAAGGAGGCTTTACGCTTTTAGCTTACAGACCCTTTTACTCAGCACTTGTTTGCTGATGTGTCTAGTGGCATACAAATTGCAATTCCGTAAACTTTCAATTTCCCTAATGCAGCCCAATCTCATGCATGTCATGTACTGTTTTTTTCTCTTCCCCTTTCTATCCCCATACCCACAACACCCCCAAATCCTCTTCGTCTGTTTTCTTGAAAGAAACACTTAACGCTATGTCTTGGAACATCGCCCTTCAGTAAGAGAGGGCTTCTAGCTGCTGAGCCAATCTGCAGCCTATTGTATCCTGTGCTTGACTGCACAGCTTAGAAGCAACAGCGCTATTTTGGTGTTCACTCTAATATCTCCGCTGAGTTAGCGAAATGTAGGTGACCAGAAGTTATGCTTCTATGTGTTTTTATGTGTGCTTTGTGCTGCGTGGCAGAGAATTGCTGGAAGAGAAATATTTAGCAAGCCTGCGTTTAAGGATGTAGATACTCAAATTCCAGAACTGGAACGAATATTCGTTGTTGCTGTGTCTCAAAAATAGGTAGACCGTCATTTGAGAAAATTGGACCAGGAACTTGCTAAATTTAAAATGGAACTTGAAGCAGATAATGCTGGAATTACAGAAATATTAGAGAGACGTAAGTATGCATGATTTTCTTTAAGAACATGACAGATTTTCTGTCACTTAGCAAAATTAAAATATCATATGCCTTTTAGTGGCTGGCAGTATTTTAAGTTGTTTCAAAATTATGTTTTAATCCACATACTTTTCATCAGTCAGTGATTCTCAGATTCTAGTTTCAACCTCGATTTTGCCAGTGAAGTCAAAATACAACTAATTAGAGTCATTCTTTTTTACACAACTGCTGCATTTGTGAATTGCTGCACTAAGGTCCAGAATTCTTTAAACCTGTTTTTAATGACTGTAGATACTCAGACAAGTACTTCAGCGTAAGATTGCTGTCCACACAGTTCAGTGTACAATTTCTTACTTGGGTTGATTGCTACCAAATTGAGGAGAGTCGTCATTTTAGTTGCAGGTGTGGAATGCCAAGTAAAGTAAGGTGCTCAGTAGTTTTCTTTTTTTTTTAAAGGGGAGAGAATGCATTGTTTTGTAATGGGGTAGTGAGGGAGAAGCATTTTGGGTAAGATATCTTAACAAATATAGCAACGCTAGTATTCAGAATGTGAACCAAAAATGTAATGTGACAGCTTTTTGGCCAGCTTGGTGTAGAAGAATCTGGCTTTTCTGTAAACATCAGCATTTAGACATTAAGTTCAAATGTAGTTATCATAAATTTCAAAGTTGATTTAACTCCTGTGATTGTGGAGCTAAGAGGCAATGACTGTTCTGATACCCAAGGACAGTGAAAAATGACATAAATCCCCTGAGAAGATTAGGAATAAATATTCTTTCTTTGAACTTTGTGTGGCTTTGTCATAAAAGCTAGGAGTTGTTGGATATTTTATTTGTAATTTCTGTTATAAATAACAGGCACAAAAAGAAAACTGCAAACCAAGTGCTGTAAGCGAACTAGCAACTACAGAAAAGGTCTAGTTTATTTTAGTTGGAATCTCAGCTGCAGTTTTAAGATGTGATAACTACCTTCAGTTGAGCCAGGTATTTGGTGAAGTATGTAAGGAGAATTTCAAGAACTCAAAATAGAAATGTACCAGACTGCATGTTGCATCTTTAAGGCTTTGGTGTTTGTTTAGTTTTGTTTGTTTTTTTTAATGAAGTGATAAGTAGAAACCTTTTAAGGTTTTTAGCTTTCGAAGTTAGTACACACTGTGGAAGTTCCGCCAGAGGGCAGCCGTTGGACTAGTTCATAATGTAATCAGTGTTAGCCCAGCCAAAATAGCTCTCTATGGTTGGAACTTCTTCTAGAATAATTGTCTTTCTTTAATGCACTCATTTGCTTCTTGAAAGCACTGAAGAAAGAAAGGGGTAAAGAAGTGTTGAAGCTACAGAGCTTGGGAAATGAATGTAAATTACTTCATGGGTTTGTTTTCTATATAAATGTAAGTTGGTAGGTATGGCAGCTAGTTCAAAATATTTTTGTCAGGTTTGATACAAAAACTATTTTGTATTGTTTTCGTCAAAATTTATGGTCAGATTCTTTTCTATGCAGCAATTGTTCAGCCTCATATTACAAGAAATGTTCTTGCACATAGACTTGCATTTCTGCCCCCCACTTTTTTCTTTTCTTTTTTTTTTTTGTTCTTTGGATTGTAGCTCTGTGCATTCTTAATGTTAAGAAAAATTGGAAGATCATCTGAAGCCTCATCTTGGAAAATGTTGCTAGCGCTTATGTGTTTTGACAGTGTGACAAGATGGACTTAGTGGGTCAAGATGCCTATTTAATACAGTTTACCTGTTACAATCTTCTTTTCAATTCATATTGGTGTAGATTGTCAGTAATTTGATGCAGCATTCTCCAACCATCACCGGCTTATGTGCAACTCATTTGAATAAGTGGTGTGTTGAGGGCAGTGTTGCTGTTTGTTCTCCTTAATTGCCTGTGATTTAAACTTCTTGTTTTCAGCAGTTGAACAGCAGCAGTCACCAATTTTTATTTTAAAACTGTTCTCACTGGCCCCTGGTTGTACTATGGGAAGGGTTTCAGCTCTACCAAAATCCTTCTCATTAAAATAAATATAACTGCATAGTGATTTGGTTAGAATTGTAAAGATTCATTTTGTACTTGAAAGTCAAAACCATGCCAGTGATGACTGAAATTTTCCTGTCCTTTTTACCTCCCTCTTAGGGTCTCTGGAGCTGGATACACCGTCACAGCCTGTGAATAATCATCATGCCCATTCTCACACTCCAGTAGAGAGTAAGTGTTTGAGACTTAAACATCCCAGCTTTTTATGTTTCCTTTATTTTAGGAATTTTACTCATTTTAGTATTAGGAAAAAAAACATGCAGAACTTTTTTTCTTTTTCTCCAAACACGGGAGGAGGGGAAAGTCATGGTGCAATGATGGTAGCTATTCAGAAGAAGTGCAAGAATGAAATTATAAGGTTTTGCTAATAAGAATTAGTGGAATTAGTCTAGTTAGAGTTTGACTTTCAAGCTGAAAAGGTTTTACATTTTAATTCCTTTAATTTGCTTTATTTAGAAAGGAAACACAATCCATCTTCTCACCATAGTACAACAGATCATGTTCCTGAAAAGAAGTTTAAATCTGAAGCTCTTCTATCTACCCTGACTTCAGATGCTTCTAAAGAAAATACACCAGGTAATCTTAATTGTCTTGCATTTTGTTACTTTTTAATTGGAAGAAGAGAAAACCAATTCTATTCGTGAGTTACTGTCTTTTGAAATCAGAGGCTCATACCCTTTCCTCTGGGATTTTCAGTCATTTGAAGCATGAGAAATTGCAGGCATTGTTACTCATCTGTGTTGTCCATGATGCGCATCAGCTTTGTTGTCATATAACAGCGGCATGTTGACTGTTTCTTTTTATTTGCACTGCTTGGAAGAAGATAACAATGCAGTTTCATTCAACCAGTGGTGGAAATGTAAGAGATAAATGCATTATTTTTTTTGGAAAAAGAAACACATGCAGCGATTTCCAAAGTAAGGGAAAAGAATTTTCACTTTTTTTTTTTTGTTTTAAGGATCGGTCTGACATGGCATTCAGCTGCAATAAAATAAAATTCTTTCACGTATTGTCTGTTCCAAAAGAGATGAGAAGTCGTCTTGAGTAGTGAATAAAAAAAAAAGCCCACAACTTCCTGCCAATTCTCAAAATCAGGGTGTTTCATAGTTTATTTTCTGAAAATAAAACTGAGAGGTTATAGTAAGTTATCTACCTTACGTGTTGGAATTTAGTGCTGTTGATTAGATGTAAGTAGTCCCCCTCATATCCATTTTACTTTTGAAGGAACTTCACATGAGATGGCAAATAAAGGGTAATAAATGTTTGAGCAGCTGTCAGGCTGCAGATGGCCGTGGAAACCTATGTTGCATTCATACTGTGATTTGTAGTTTTTAGAATTAAGATACTTAAAAGTTTTTATTCAGAAACAGTATAGGTGTACTGTCAAATTCTTACCCCCTTCTTGATGGTTACAGTACTCAGCATCATTTCAACAGGGATTGGATTTACACAGACATAGCAGCTGCACCTGTTCTTTGCTAGCTGAGTATGAGAGTGAGGACTGTCTTTCTAAAAGGACTCCTTGCACATATGTGGAGAGCAAACTTTTTTTTTTATGGCCAATACTGGCTACGTCAAATGACTTTTTAAACTTTTTTCCAAATTACCAGACAGCTCTGATGCATAAGCGGACTTCCTGCTCTTTCACTGGTTGTCATATATAACTCTTCTTAAAATGCAAAGGAATTTAGTTTCATTTTGAATTTCATAAATGTGTTCTGTTCATCAAGGGTGTCGAAACAGTAATTCATCATCCTCTTCAAACAATGCATACAATACAAACTCTTCTCAACCATTGGCATCATATAACCTGGGCTCATTATCTTCAGGATCTGGGGCCGGTGCAATTACCATGGCAGCAGCTCAAGCAGTGCAAGCCACAGCGCAGGTAACGTCAAAACAGTCTTGTCATTCAGCCATCCGCTATTAAGAAGAAAGACTAGTGATTTTTTTTTATTTTATTTTTTTTAAATCTGAATTCCCATGGTCACTTTCAGCTGATTATGTCAGCTCATATTATCATTTTTGTTCGTAAGCTACTGTTTCATCCTGTAAAACTTGCATAAAGGGACAGCTTGTTTTCTGGCTTTTTCTGAGGGATATTCTTACACCTTTTTACCGCTTATTATACATAATTTTGTAACAGGGTAACCAATGAACCTGTGCAGATAATTAGCGGTTACCAGCCTGGTACATGACTTCTGCAAGAGCTCTGCTATGTAATCTGATACAATATCAGTATTCCTTTTAGATGAAGGAAGGACGACGAACATCCAGCCTAAAAGCCAGCTATGAAGCATTTAAGAACAACGATTTCCAGCTTGGAAGAGAATTTTCATTATCCAGAGATTCGACTGGATATTCATCATCAGCTCTGGCATCTACACTAACACAGACATTAAGTTCATCAACCACAGATTCACGAAGTGGCAGAAAAAGCAAGTAGGTTTCCTTCCTTGTCGACTGCAGTTACAGCGTTTTAGAGAGCAAAGCTTTCTTTTAAAGGACATGGAGCTTATTAGAAATACTTCATAATTAATCTCCGACTGACAGGCGGGGTGTGGATCAGCATAAGATAGTTACTGCCTGCTGGCCTTTTTTTGGTCAGGGCTTGCTTCTTTTGTCCTCTCACTTTTTTTCTTTAAGCAAATTCACTCCAAGGTTTTAAATAAGTATCTTGACCTCCTTTTTTATCTGTGATATAGTCTAGTTTCTTCCCCCATTTTTCTGTGTTCTGAAGAGAAGATTTGGCCTAATGGCAAATGATGGGAGTTAGCATGCTAATGTTTGTAGATGTTTTTGAAATAACCTGAATGAAGATCTGCTTCATGCCACTTCACAAATAATCACAACACTTTCCAGTGGCTGACCATGTAGGACAGGAAACAGAATTAATTTTATTTCTGATTAAAATGAAATCTAAAAATATTTTAAACAACACAATGTCACAGCACATTGTGACAACAATCACAAGTTGTGCCTGAAAGAGTTTATCTCAAAATGCCCATTCTTTTAAACTGTCTTGCATCTTTTTGCTCTTACAAATTTGTGTGTGTTCACAGCGCAGTTAGTAATTTTGTCTTAGAAGCATTTTTCATCTATGGATATCTTGGGTGTCAGATCTGACCTATAAGCAAAAGCATGGGATTTATATTCTGGCACCATTCCTGTGGAGTGATTGGTAGTCCTTCAGTGGAGATTAACATTGAATCAGTCATCTTCAAAACACAGTTATCTATTGTACATGACATACAACATTATTTATATGTAGAATTCTTGTTTTATTGTTAACCTAATTTTTATAGGGACTTTACACCAGGGCTGTTGACGGAAAATTTTGTGAAGAAAAACATTCATTAAACCATTTGGCAGTTTAAAGCTGTTAAATTCCATTTATTAGAATAGCGTGTCTCGCACTTGTAATACTCATTTCCTTTTTCCAAAGAGCATTAAGTGTGCCCATTTCAGTTCTTGAATGATGGGCAGTAGAGAATGATGCTTTTGAGATTTACGTCCTGTAGTATTCCAGAGACAACAAAGTATAGTTTTTATGATCCTTTCACTTGACAGTAAATATACTTAAATTAGGATATACTATTATTTTTTTCTTTTCTTCTAGAAACAACAACAAATCCTCAAGTCAGCAGTCTTCATCATCTTCCTCTTCCTCATCTCTGTCATCATGTTCTTCTTCCTCTGCACTGGCACAAGAACTGTCTCAGCAAACAGCAGTAATACCAGAGTCTGATTCTAATAGCCAGGTTGACTGGACCTATGATCCAAATGAGCCACGATACTGCATTTGTAACCAGGTAAGGATGGCTTCCAACCTGAAATACAACTGGAAATGCTGTTTCGCTGTAGTTGAACTTCCTTCTCTGATTAAAAACATTCTGTTTATAGCCTTCTGAAATTCTGATCTGTTTTTATTTACTTACCGGTAATATCCATAATGGACTCAACTGTCAAAGCTAAAACCAAACAAGTTTTGCAGTGATGTGACATACCTGGAGAGTTTTAAATCATTTAATGAATACTTCAGGAATAATTAAATTCAAAATAGAGTGGGTTCACAGTGAATTTAGTTAAAATTCTAACTTAGTAAGGAATTTGCCTGGCCTCTTCTACTTTCCTTTAAAAAAAGCCAGAACAAGCAAACCGAAAACTCCACAAACCAAAAAAAAACCCAAAGAAACAGCAACCTAGTTTTGTTGCTCCTCTGAGCAACTGAGAGACTGAATGACAACATGAGAAGCTTGTATTTTAAAATGCCCTTATTTTAAACACTTTTTAAGAGTGTTGGTGTTTTTTAGAGTTTATAGAGTTCTGTAATTCTCTTAAAGTATTTGATTTATTTTTTTTTTCAAATAAAGTGCTTGAAATTGTTATGTACGCAAGGGAAATGCCAGGCATCAGCATAGTCTTGAAAACTGGACTGATAATGTACTGAACACCATTGTTTAGACCAAAACGTGCTTCCTTTATTTCCAACCTGAAATACACAGAAATATTTTTTTTTTTTTTGGTATAAAATGTTTTTGAAGATCAGTTTGCTGTGAACATGTTCTTAGGGTTGTGTAACGAAATAAAAATCAAAATATTGTTGCTGCTATTAATTGAAAAACTCCTCAACGGAATAAAATGTTGATTTGGAAATATTGATTGCTTTTAATTAATAATACAATTGTTATTAAAGGTTTGTTGTTTTCTTTTCTTTTCTTATTTACTAGGTGTCCTATGGGGAAATGGTAGGCTGTGATAACCAAGATGTAAGTAGCAAAGTTCAAAAGGCTCATGAGAGGCTTCTGCATGTAACTATTGCTTGCTGGTTATTTAGAGCTGGTTTTAGAATATTTGAGAGTAGTATGCATATGAGTTGAACCATTCTTCAGGAAACTTCTCATCTGTTCCTACAGCTCAGGTTCTTTTAGAAGGCTTCACCCTTTACTGGGAAGGTTTGACATCTTCAAAATGCCCTGTATTTCTAGGAACCTTTAGCCATGTTACTACTACTGTCAGTTGTTGTCTCCTTCAAATAAAAAAAAATTAAAAGAACAATTGAATATAGTCATGTATTTCCTGAGATACTATATTTAAAGAGAAGTGAGTGATCACTGTTGTGTCACTTAGTGTTGTCAAACTAAGTATTTCAAAGCACAACATACTTCTTCTGCTCTGTTATGTGAGTCCATATATGACTCCTAGAATTTATACCGTTTTCCTTAGTCTGTTGAGTGTGTATTTGGGATGGATATTCTCCTTTCTTGTTGTTTTGTCCTGTGACTGTGTGAAGAGCAGAATCTATACTTTTTACTCGTGCTTCGTTTTCTTAGAATTGTATTTGTGATAGGTGTTTAAAAAAAAAAAAATCCCAAACCCTCTCCTTAATTATGTTTTATAGTGCCCTATTGAGTGGTTCCACTATGGATGTGTTGGACTGACAGAAGCACCGAAAGGGAAATGGTACTGTCCACAGTGTACGGCTGCAATGAAGAGAAGAGGCAGTAGACATAAATAAATCTGGAAAACAAATTACATATTAGAGGTTTTATAGAGGACTTAGGAGGGGGATGAACCCCCACCACACTTTCTTGCAACCACTTAAGGGTTAACATAGCAGTCATAAAATCGAACTATTGATTTTGCTAGTTGTGTTTTAATCTTGTAAGTAAATTATTTATGCACATTGATGTGCTGCAGATACTATTCCAGTGAGCCTTGGATTGTTCCAGTGGCCAACATATGCAGACATTTGTACTATCAAATCATTTTCTCTACGCAGTGGGCATTCTATGATTATTCAATCTTCAAAAAATTCCAGTAAATCAAGATTTTAAATGTATGTTTTATATTCAACAGATATATTCTGCTGCATGTACTGTACTCAAGAGCTGTTATGTAACACTATGTATATAAATGGTGCAAAAAGTCAGTGCTTCTGGAAAAAAAGAGACAATGGTTTTTAAAATGCCTTTATAGCTTTGGTTCTTTATGAAACTTAATTCAGCAGGCTGAAGAAAATGGTTCTTGTATACAGCGGGCTGTTGTCCTCTAGGGTACTTGAGTATGTAAAAACAAAAAAAATGCTGTAGAATAAAACAAACTTGTGCCATTAGTCTTTATATGTTTCTGCTCCAGAGAAGGCGCAGGCTGTAAGAGGAAAAAAAGGTGTTAAAGTGATGATAAATTTTTATACCAAATGTGTTTATTTTTTTGTGCAAGTAATCCTTTAAATTTGAATTGTATTAGGTGTTAAAATAAAACAACCTCAGCTCCTCAAATTAATGTTTTCTGTACATTTTGTCAAAAAAAGGTTTGTCCCTGAAATGGTTTCAGAAGAACGTAGTGAAGTTTGCGTAAGAAATGGCTACGCATGACCTGTGTGAAGGATCATTGTACAGGAGGACATTTCTGTGGTGCGTAGATATCTAATACATCTGGAGGTACATGTTGAAATGCTATTTGCCGTGCTGTCTCTATCTCCGGACAACAAGTGGCACCTGCTTAAATGGGCAGGAAAGTTCTGTTTTCCATGGCGTGGAAAAAGAAAAAATCCCTACTGTGTCAAGAGATATCCACAGGCAGGATAGCCTTCCTGTTCCCGTAGCATGGATGGAAATGGGAAGAGGAGAAGAGAACCATGGTGAGTGTGCCTTACAGCTGCCTTATTCCTTCCTGGACAGTGGGTTTCATGTAAAAATCAACACACCATTTGGGAATGGTGCCGTGGAATCCCTAAGGCAACAGGGAGGATCATGTTAAGAAGCCTAAAGGCAGGCCTATAAATAGTTGAATCTGTTAATTGTACACATTGTAGTACAGGATCAGAAAACTTGATCTCTAAATTAAACCCTTCAGCATGAACATAATGGAAGTATTTTCTATATTTTTTTCCCACTTGCTTATTTCGAACATAGTTTGTATATTTCCTTTCACTGCCAGTTTCCTTTTGTTGTTTTTGTAGGGCTTTTTCATGCAGCAGGAGTGAAGAGAAACAAGGTTATTACTCTCTTTTTCCTCCTTCCACCACTGAAAAAAATACACTTTACCTTTGGAATAAAGATTTTACTTCAGCACTGGGTCCTCAGCTGGAGGACTCATGGCTGTCATGTGGTAGCTTTCGAAACCCATGCAGAGAGGGAGGAGAGAGAGAGAAAGAAGCAGTGCTTCAATGCATGACTGTGCAAAGAGCATCAAGGAAATAAAAAGAGGCTTCTTATAATAGGAGCATGTGCAGAAAATGCAGGCTTTACCTAAACCAAAATAAAACAGGCTTGTGCCACAAATTTATTTAAAAATGAAAAAAGTAGGCATTTTAAATCCACCAGCTGGGTAAAAGATGTGAAAGAAGGGAAATGTGATTATGGATGATAAATAGATCTTTTGTAAAAGAATAGGCTAGAAGTTGGTGGAGAAAAATCCAGGAAAGAGCAGTGTAACTAAGGTTCCATGAAAACTGGGAACAGAACTCACTTGTGTATGTGTTCCTGTGGAAATCTCTGACTAAAAAAACACTTAAGGACTAGAATATGTGATTTTGAGTGAGGCTATTGAGATAATAGAGATAACAAATTATTTGTTCTCTTGGGAATTGGTGCCATGCTATGAAATGAAGTTAAATAAGCAACAGGTAATCTAATCTAGACTCCCCTTGGACTGAATGTCTAAGTGTCTAGGGCTAAGAAGTAAGTTAATTGAGAATTAAGACCATATATAGCAAAATCCTTCACGCTGGTGGTAACTATGCCTAAGACGATGCAGAGACTGCAAATCCAAATAATTCCAGTTTTTAGTGTGAGCATTGGTTTGCTGTTTCATTGTACAGTATAAATTATTTTTTCATTGAGGAGCTATTTAGAGAACTCACAAGAGGAAAAACTTACTTTTGTCCACATTAATACCATAGTATTTTGTGTTGAAGTTATGAAAATAGAAATGGACAAATGTCCATGCCCAAAATGTGGAAAAAAAATGCAATGCATAAGTCAAAGGTGTAAAACAGTAAAACCCATACGTACTTATGTTTTGTTTTCTTCTAAACAAGCTGCTCTAGTGGGAGGTATCCTTGCCCAGGGCAGGGGCGTTGGAACTAGATGATCTTTAAGGTCCCTTCCAACCCAAACCATTCTATGATACTATGAAGCAGGAAGCCTGTGAGAGAGGCTTAAGGGTCAGCACATGATTATGGTGCAGAAAGCATGGAAAATTTACAAGACAAGCAAAACTATTTCTTCATTGTGCAAGAGGTTAGGCAGATTTAAATACCAGGGTGCTTTCTGCAGGTTGCTTGAGGATTGCTCTCAAAGTAAGGCACCTATAGAATTGGGTCTGCAACAAATTGGTGTTCTAGAAGAACTCGTGAATGGAATATCTGAGCAATTATTATGCATTTTAAAATTTGTAAAGAAATAGAAAGTAAAAAAATGCCAGTTTTTAAAAAGCTTCAAGTTGGATCTACAAGCTTAATTTTTATTTCCTTGGACATTGATAGAAACTGACAAAGAGTAGAATTAGTGTATGTATGAGTGGTTCCATATTGGCAGAGTCTTTGCCTCATGTTCATCAGAGTTCTCTGAAAGCTTCACTGAGGACACAAAGAAGGCCAGGTTGACGTATACAAGGTCTGTCATTGAAGTTTATTTAAAAAACAGTGACGAGCTAGTTGAAGAGTGGGGGTCTCTTAATGTTACATGGCTATTTCACAGAATTACAGAATGGTAGGGGTTGGAAGGGACCTCTGGGGATCATCTAGTCCAACCCCCCCTGCCAAAGCAGGTTCACCTAGGGCAGGTTACACAGGAACACATCCAAATGGGTTTTGAAAGTCTCCAGAGAAGGAGACTCATATTTGCAAAATAATAAAGGAATAAATTACCAATATTCTGAACAAGGGGAGTCGGCTAAAGGAGTCCAGCAGGACTCTGCTGCACAGCAGATAGGTAAGAGGTCAGTTAAAGAGGGGCAAATAGTAGTGTAATGTTTGCACTTAATGTTTGGTTCTCAAAAATAACAAAAATGGCAAGTGTTAAAAGCAGCAGAACAATCTCATGGTACTGTCTGATAAAATGTAAGATGTAATTCAACATTTGCTAAAATAATGTAAAAATAAATAATATATCAGATAATAATTCTTAGTTTACCTGCAGCTGAGGCCTCTGAATTGATGTTGGACTTGCCTAGGTAATTCTATGGAAACATCAGCTCAGTGGTCAGCAGCTGGTCAGACAAGTGCTAAGAATGACTCAGTAGGAGATAAAGAGTGAAACAAAACAGAGTTTTACACTGTGTAAATTGATGTGCGCTTGGGCCTTAATGTAGTATAAAATTCTAGTCCAGTCCTCTGCAAAAAATGTAGCAAAACTTGGAAAGGCTTAAAGAGGAGGATCAAAGTAGTCAAAGCTGTGTAATGACAACCCATCCAAGACACAGCTGAATTGTCTGGGATTCTTCTGGTTGGGAAGGAGACTGCTCAGTGAGGTTTTAACAGGGATTTGTAAATTCAGGAGTGCTGTGGAAAAGGTGTGTCTTTCGATAGAAGAAGTAGGAGGGAGGTAGGCAGTAAAAAAAGAGCAGCATTTTTAGTCACACGGCATGCCTAAATTGTATAACTGGCATGGGTGTAAAAAGTGACTGAGACATTAATGGAAGCAAAGCCCATAGAGGCATAAAATGCAGAAGTAACACATCTGGATCAAAAATTCACTGAAGACTGACAACTAGAAATGAAGAGAGTTTGTAAGCAGGGAAGTGTTCCTGGATCCACCTGTGACAGTCCTACAATTTTCTGGCATACGCCACTGAATGCTGTTTGATACAAGGCACTAGGTTAGGTGACCCTTTGGCATTACACAGTGCTCTTAGTTTCATCTGAATGCTCTAGAATGTGGGTGAATTTTTAGGATTTCGAGGTATTTGCAGTTCCACAAACAAAGAACCAAGGTGCTAAGCACTGCAATAGAATAAAAAGTGATCTGTGCCTTGGAAACTGTATGTTTGCATTGTGAAGAAGTAACATTTTTTCCTCAGCTATAGGTTTTATTTATTCTAGGTCTGAAAGAAAAGAGAGAAGAAATACATTTATGCTTCCTGCTTTGAAAATCTTGCTAGGTTGTCTCTCTGAATAGCACAGAATAATTTTTGTTCTTGCCTTCTTTACTGGAACTTTGCAAAATGTTGTTCAACAGCGCAGAGTAAAGACTAGAATTCTGAGGCTGGTTTCCCTTTTCAGTTCCCCCTCACCAGGGAGGTACTTTCCACTGCAAACTGGCTTTTCTTGGCAAGTTTTTTCACCTCCCACCTCATTCTGCTGGAATGTCTGAATTGTGCATTTGTTCAATAGATGTGACAGGTGACAGAAGGAGGAGCCAGGTGGCCTTCATCTTGACAGCAGAGGGTTCAGTTTTGCACTCTAAAGTCTTTGAGGAGCAGAATTGCAAGAGGGATAAGGGTGTGACTTTTTACACTCTCTTAGGGCTATACATGGGTAACTCAAGTTAGGCTGCACTCTATGAACACAGTCTTTGCAGTTTTATTACTCTTCTCAGGATGGCCTAAAATGCTCTGAGTAACTAAAAGAAGAAAAACTCCACACTTTAGTATATCTATACCAATTAACAGCAATATTCCTCTAGCACTTTGAAATCCCTATCTTGCTTTTACACTCACATGATATTCTAATAAAGACAAACAGCACCTTTTTCCTCTAGATGAATGTTGTATTTAGGACGTATTTGAGCATGCAAAAGTTGTCAACAAGTTGCATCATCACTTTCAGACCTGTGCTTGCATACATCACATCTTGTATTTTAGAAAAACAAATATTTTCCCACATTAGTTCATAATAGATTTAAAGTCTTATTATAAACATGAAAAAAAAATACTGAAGACATTGAAAAAAAACCCCTAACATATTACAACTAAAGCAGAGAAACACTTGTCTAATGCAGTACAACGTGATGCACAGTGTTAGGATCCACAGCTGGTTTAACATTTTTAAATCTCTAATACTTACTTCTACCTTGTACCGTATATTACGAAAACTTCTGAGTGTTGTGACTGCTCCATTCCCTTCTAAATATTTATTCAGCAGTGCCATATACCTTGAATTAAATGTGTATGCCCACTTTTATGAAACTGGCCGCTGCCAATTAAGAAAAGTTTTACTGAAGTTTAAGAGTACAATGAGAGGATTCTTAAACTAAATAAAGTAGATACAGTTGTTCAGCTACAATTTGTATATTTTTCATGAAAATGTCAACATTTTGGGAAATCCCAAGTCTACTTTTTTTGTTGAACAGAGATTTATTTATTAGGTTAACAGTTAACTTAGTTTTCCTAATTAGGATCATACTAAGGCTTTCCTTCTAAAACAATAAACAATAATTACACTGTATTTGCACACATGAAAATTGCTGAAATAGAAATAGAGCAATGTGAAAATAATTTTATATTGGTTCTACCTGTGAAATTGTGGTCACATAACTTCAAAGCAAGTTTTACTATTTCTTTTCAGAAAAAGACGTGAGATAGATGGTTGGATGAACTTTGCCAGTGTGAGTCTAGTTAAGTGCTGCGAGGTCAGTCAAGAAGTGCTATGGAACTGCTGAATCCTTTCTTGTCAGAAGTACAGGAATATTTCCCTGTTTGTTGGTAAATGTTTTTTACAGCTCTGTTTTCTTTTATTTTGGTGAGACTAAAATTGTATTGTTACTGTGTGTGGGTAAAAATAAGTGCTCATTATCACTTCAAATTCAAACGTCTGTTTGAAAAGCTGGCAACTTGGAGAATTTCTGCTGTGACATTCATCTGGACATGGTATTCTTGACTTACATTATTTTAAAATGTGTTTAATTTCTCTGTCATTATTTGGGACTAAATTAATCTCAGGCTTTTAAAGGAAGCAGATTCTATAGATGGATGGATTAGTCAATAGTTGAATGAACTGACAACAAAAACATACATTCCTTAGCCAGATGTAGAAAATGAAATGGTTCTACAGTCAGAACTATTGGCCAACCCCTTATTTTAATTTGGGAAGGTATACCATACATTTCCCAAAGATCTTCCTGATAGCCTTATTAGGCACTTGGAATGGCTAAGAAACTCAGGAATAAACAGAAGTTAAGCTAGGAGTTATTTTAAAATTACCCTCAAAAATTGAAATTATGTGATCATCATTTTACTCCAGAGTAGAAATTTTCTCAGACATTGACTTAAAGCATGCTTTTGCACACAGAAGTGCTTATTTCAGAAGTAAGGATTGCCTTTGAGGGAATCACTTACATCAGAGCACTTATGCCCGCCTCTGCTATAACATTGTTGGTTGCTCTTGTAAGACATAAATATGCACTGGGAAAACATCTAACTGAAGTTTTCGCTCAGGGCAAAAAAACCTAAAGATGATTCTCAAAAACAAGGAAAAAATCCAACTTTAAGGTGTTTTGGTTAGTATCTCCATTAATGTTCAAGATGTACCAACTCCAAACTACTTTTCATTTTCATTTTGAAAGTGCTTTACAAACACTCACCTACAGCTATTTACTTAATGACTTCTGTTAAGAGGGGGAAAGGAATGTACTGAGAATGTCTCTCTATGGAGGGTGGCAAGCCTCTTAATATAAAAGATTCTAAGTTTTCATTTTTCCTGTTGCTTAAATATTTAATATTTAAACTCGTGAAGGAATGTTCATAATTATATCAGCACATTATAAAGCTGTAACTTGGTTTCATATTTGGCTAATGATGGCATAATTTTAAATCAACCCCAAATATTCTCTGTAATTCTCTTTCTACAAGTCTGAAAAGAGACAAGAAAATTAGCTATCAGCCTTATATACATTTTATTCACTTTCTGTGTTGGCGCTACTTGGTTTTACATTATTTTCCAAAACAAACAGTCTCTTCAATATGCTTTAGCTTAAAAAGTGCATCAAAACATAGTTATATGGAAATAGTGATTTATTTAAAAATTTTAATAAGAGCTTATTCAGCTACTCCATAGTGTATTTCAGAGGGATTCTGATTTGGTTATATTCTGGCTATATTTTAATTTTTGCAAAAAGAACTTCTACATCTGCCTCTAGTCATAGAAGACACCACCATAATGAAAAAAATATAACAAAACAACCCACAAAGGAGACAACCCCCAACAACCTAGTAACCAGACAATGAACAAAAATGCTTCTATTTACTTTTCAGCTCTTCTGGAGAATTCAAATTAGGTGTGAAGTACAGAACATGACAGCAAAACATTTCAGATCTCTCAGACCTGAGAAATATCTTCCTTAAACCTTGCTTTTTCAACAGCCTCTTGCCTGGAATGCTAGTTTTACACATGACCCGTTTAATCAAAATGGTTAAGATCACCCACTGACAGTATGATGTTCAGCTTCCTCCCAGCCTCATGCCAGCAGTGCAGCATGACGTCCCTCCCTCAGTTTCAGCTTTCAAGCCACTTCCTCCCAGCCCCCTGCAACAGCCATCAGGCGTTTTGAACAAGCACAGACCAGAGCTGAGAAGCAGTGTGGTGACTCTGCATGGGGCAGGACACAAAGAACTCAGCAGACCTCATGCCACCTGCAATGGGGACGTTCTGGGTGGCCTCATTCACTGTGTTTATTCCGGCCATCTTGCTTTTGTTAGCTTTTAAAAATGATTAAACTTAATTTTCAGCTTTACTTTTAGAAAGACCATGTGGAGTAGGTTGTTAAAAGTCACTGCTTAAAAGATGTCATGTACTTAAGGGTGTTTCTACAGTAACTCCAGTGCCACAGTGGTGGTTGTTAATCTTGTTCTGCAGCACTCATGCTGCAGCAGCTGGCCTCATGAGATAAACTGTTTAGTTGTAATCAGATCGATAAGTTCAGAGGTATATCATCATCATTTTCTGCTTGTTCACAAGAACAACAAAATAGCATGTCTGGCATCTACACATCTTCTGTTTGCTTGTAGAGTAATTTCATATATGCGTGCACAATATGTGAAGTACCCAGGTGACACATTTCTGTACTGGCTTATTGTATATTCTGGCAGAATCACAAGAATGCAAAAAACCTGGACTGAACTGCTATATACTCTAGTATATATAATAATGGCTGGTCCTGATGGGCTGCTTAAATGTGTGGGTGCCTTGAGAGGCACAGGTGAGCATTTAGTCTACATTTCTGTGTGATGTGATTGTCTTAAAATTCTCCTTTCTAACAGAGAAGATCTGTTAAACAAACATTCATCAGTACAAAGCCTTTTGATAGGAAAAAATCAACAACTTGTTCCCTTGTGCCTAAAATACCCACATATATGAAGTCATCCTCTGAAGTCAGTGCGGGCCATGATGTGTTTTAAATTGTACATTTGCATGGATGTTTACTACACTGGGACTAACCAAAATTTAATGACCAAATGTCTGAAATGACTGACACCTGGAAAACTTGTCCCATGTTATAAAGCCTTTTACCAGTTGTGGCAGGCACAATGATCCTAAATCACAGCCTAAATCATCTAGAGAACAGCACAGAGACAGCTGTGGGTACCTGAGAGCACTGCACCCTTGTTTTCTATGCATACAATAGAGGTGACAATATTTTCTTTTTTGTAGGAAACTTCCATTTGTTTCCCTGCTGCCAAAGAGCATCAGTACTACAGAACATAGGAGACAGTAACTGTGAGTGACTGTCTGTGAGTGGTCTCAGCAAAGCAACCAATCTGCTAAAGGAAGAGAGGCTGTCCCTAATCATATGTAGAAGCAGTGAGGAGGAAGAAAGGCAGCCAAAGGTAACGAGATAGAAGAAAATATGGTTTAAGGAATTTAGGGAGTGAATTGGAAGATAAGTGTTTATGGAATGAGGAGTCTAGTCGTATTTTCCAGCTTCTAAAAGCTGGTTTATCTGAAACAGATCTTGCTTCTGAACTTGAGGGAAACTATAGAAAAATGGTGCTTGAGGATGACTGTCATGAATTTTCCATTTACTTTGGCTTTTCTGATTTTTTGGACCATTTTGCGTCCACTTGTGGTATGGAACAGGAGAAAAAAATAAATGCTCTACTAGTCTTGGCTACCTACATAATGAGTCTAAAGTGAAAAGGGAACATGGAAATGAAATAATTTAGTTTACACAAAAGAAGAGGAAAGACTTTGTAACAGGACCTGGAGAACTATGAAATTTCAATTCTATATTTGGGGTTTATTTGAATAGAAACTAGAATAAATAACTTAAAAACAAAACAAACAAAAACCCAGAGAAAATGCTAAGCATTAGAAAGAAAAGGGTTTCTAAATGCTTCTCTTCCTACTGCTAAATGCCTTTACAGTTCTTTCCTCTACACCTGTTGCTCTCATTCCAGCAGCTCTGTGACCAGCTTGCAAGATGCAAGCTTTACTCATTCCCACTGTATAGGAAGCTATTTAGGACATGTTTTCTCGTGGAAGCTTTTCTGACATGGTGCTGGGGTTGGAGGGGAAGGGGCTGGCCTGGGGGGAGCATGTCCTGGTACATGGAATGGTTGGTAAGCAATATGGATACCCTCCATTGCAAACAGAATTTGAGCAGGCATGGAGTGGCTAGGACAGAGTGAATGACTCTGTCTATTCTCACTGTTGACACTGTTTCTCCCCACTCCCATTGGTCATTTCAATATACTGAATATAAGTAGCTAGGAAGTACTGCAAGGAAAATACTACTATGCCACGCATAAAGCACTTTCAGACCCTTTCTGCAGGTACAAGGCAGTGAACAGCTCTACTTGCAGGAGAACTGCAAGAGAAAGTAGGAAGAGTATTTGTGTAAATACCTCTCATATGATAAACCCAGAGCTTGTAACTGATAAAAAGATAGTAAGGATCTAGGTCACCTAAAAGAAGAGATTATTCACTGTGTTAAGAGAATGACTTTGAGAGAAAACAAAGCTGTCATTAGAAAAATTTTGTAGGATGAAAGAGGAAGTTCAAATATTCTCACCTGAGGTGAGAAGAAGAGGGGAACCAGCAGGAAGCCAGAGAAGAGATGTGGACTGTGACAAAATATTTACTTAATATAAAATGGAAGACAAATGCTGCCAGGGTTCATGAGATATTTGACTTTGTTCCTGTTCTGCATACACGAAGATAAATGTCCATCTTCTTGCAGTCTATCTGGGCATTTTTTGTTTATCACTGATTCTTATTCAGCTCTCAGCAGTAGCCAATGAGTCTAAGCAATCAAACTGGCTAGAAAATTCATAAATTTCTGTGTAGTCTCAGAATAACTGCTGCAAAGGGAGTATGTGAAGAGTCAGTGCATAACTGTACACAGGAATAAGCAAAGAACTTACTGTTGTATTTCTTCCTGCTGTCATGCAAATTTGCCTTTTAAGCAGGAGCTAGCGTCTTCATAAGACTTCCATCTTCAGCTGCTTTCCCTTACCTTCACATCAAGCAACCTTCTGTATTATTAACATGGATAAATAAATAGATACCTGTGTTTCATTGTCATCCTTCTGCCAAAAGCTAGTAGTGAAGAACATGGCTGAGATACAAAGAGATGCCTCAGGACAAATAACTCAGCACAAATCCTACCTAAAACTTTTGGGAAGCTGGCATAGGTTCAGTAGCCTGGTGAGCCAAATATCAAGCTTTGCCAGTGCCTAAAACAGGTCCTGTTCCCGTCCTCTGTTTGCATCCTCCCTCACTCATGTTCTGCTGTTTAACTTGTACCAGCTGTAGGGCCCATTGGACCTCTCCAAGAGTCAATTCAACTCACTCATCTGGCAGAAAACCAACCCTGCTGCATGGTCTTTTCTCATTAAAGGATCTAATAAGCACCACCACAAGGTAGGAAGAGAAGAAGGAAAAGGGCAGGAGCAGAGGTATGGAGATCCTAAAGGCAGGGGAGTAAAGAGCAATCAGCAAGCAAGACTTTCCCCTTTCCATCACTAGAAATGGGAATTACTAGACTGGCTGATCTGCCCATGGAACTGCAGCCTGACAGCATCTTTCTTGGCATGAAACATCCAGCAATCACAGCTCTTAACACACAGATAAAATTTATGGACCAAGGATCTAAAATCAACTATACATATATATGGACTGTAAATCCTATGATAAGAGACATGAACACACTGATTGTGTAGTCCAAAATAATTATTGCCTCTTACATACAGAAAAAAACAGTAAATAAAAAAATAAGAAGCAGCAAAACCAAAAGGGGAGTCTCCCCTAAAACTCCTCTCCTGCTCACATCAGCTGTTTTGCTTTCCAAGGATTTGCAGAATCTTCTCTGCTAGACTGCCTTCACTGTGAGCCAAAGCAGGATTAAGACGTGAATTTTTGTTCTCTGGAGTGCTCTGTGGAACAAAATCATAATATCATTAAGGCTTACAGTGTTCTGTGAATGGGAAAAGGAGAGAGAGTCTGGGTTTTTACTATACTGGGATTGATTTAAACTTCAGTGGTATCAAATCTTTCAGTGTGCAGAGCAGTAGTGAAATGTATTTCTCCTATTTACCTCACTCTGCCAGTCTTCCCCATTGACTACTTAAAGTGGGACCACACACAGGATTGAAGATACTGCAAATCTAACTGCAATCTGGATTGAATTCAGGGTGAAGTAAAAAATCGTGGAGGGTGCGGCTGAGCAGGCTTTCTCCAGCACAGTTTAACTAGATGTTTCGCTTCAATATTTACAGTGCTATTAATGTCTACTGTTCATAAAACTTTTATCCAATATTTGAAGTTAGTGAGAATTTATGGCCCTTGGCATAGATTTTAGTGTGCTAGAAAATAAAATAGAAATTAAAGTGCTGACAATAAACAATGAAAATTGCATATAGATTTACACTGTGACGATAACAGACATGATTACAAAGACCTGACTATCAGTTCATTTAGAAATTATCTGTTTGAACTTACTTTTCATGTATGCTCATTTATCACTGAAATGGTTGCTAGGATGCTATCCTTTGTAATTTGAAACTTGCTCTAGAAAAGAGCAATTGTGAAGAGGTTTTTTTCTTCTTGGCAGCCTTGATGTAGTGAAATTATTGATGGAAAATGGTTTTTATTATATCAAGTTCTGATCTTACAAGCACTTATATCTGGTTTCAACTTTATTCAGAGTTGCAGAATGATTCATGTTAGATCTCTGAGTGAAGTTAAGCATGTATAAAATGGATCTATTCAGCTGGCCTAAGTTCCTGCTAACTTTCTGTGCCTAATATTTTTTTCTTGGTTGGCTCCTGGCAAATATCTGTCCAAGACGCTATTTAGACCATTCTTCAGTGGTCACTAGCTTTCGCCACTGAACAAACACAGAGACTTGTGTAAAATGGAAGCTGTGTGAATATGAGCTGGGTTGCTTAAAACCCCAGTGAGATGATGAATGGTGTACATTACATGCCTGCATGGCGTATTGGCTAAGTCCTTTCAAATCCTAGTTCCTGGCATTTTTTAGCAAGTCTTGTGACTTTCCTCTCACCTTTTCTGTGTCAGGGTATCTTTAAAGACTTACAGTCTATTCCAGATGATGCAAGTGGAACTGGGATTCTGGCTGCAAGCACTCGAGACCACCCTTGACAGATATGGCTGGTAGGTTTGGCAGAAACAATCCTTGCAGGTCCTTTTCTCACAAAGGCCAGGACAGGAGCTGGCTGCTGTGGGGAGCATCTAGGAAAGCAGCTTGACTGGAAGGAGTAGGGAGACGTAAACAGACCAGAGAGCCCTTAATCCATACAGTGGGAATAGCCACTGGAAGGAACAGGTCTGGGAATCCCAAATAGGAAATGAATTTGGTTTGTATGTCAGAAACAGGAGAATTGCAGTTTTCTGCTAAGATTTCTGGAATATGCACATATACCTGCAAGTTTAAATACTTAGCTGAATATTTCTGATATTACAGATAATTGTGTTCTGTGGTTATTTGAATATTATGCACTGAAGACTCATACATTTGGGACCCAGGAGGCCTGACTCTTTATCCATTTAGATCCTTTTTGCGTATGACTAGGTAATCCCAGGGGAATTAGTCCCCATGTGCAAAAGTCTTATCTTAATTTCTGACGTGTCAGCATGTGACCAGATAAATCAGTAGATGTGTAAGCCCAGAGATGTGGTGGAATCCTGATTCAAAAGATGACAGGAAGCATGTTCATTGCACTCTAGCTGTGATTGAGAGAAGTATTTACAGCTTAAGAAATGTGTATTACATACTATTGCCATGAAAAGAAACCACAAAACATAGGGGAAAAGCCAGCTCACTCCTTGAAACATCTGGGAAAAGCAGATGAACAGAAGGCTGATCCCCAGGAGTATACAGGAAGCAGTGATCTGCTGGCCCTCTGCTAATATCTCTGTTTTTGCTCTATCAGGCTTGGTACAATAAATGAGTAAATGTTGTCAGCTTGTCCTGAAGACCTGGGGGCAAAGAGTGATCTTGGGGCTGCAGGAAGGATTAATTGGCTCTGAAACATTGCAGAAAATGTGAAGATAAAGACCCCGCTTATGAGCTCTCCTCCTCTGCTGCTGGGGTTCCTGTGGCTCCCAGGCTGGCTGTAGTGACTCTGCAATCCTCCTTTGAATGTACTAACTCCCTGGGTACCCCCCTCAGTTGGATGGCAGAGACCTATCCCGAAGCCAGTTGCAGGGAGCCCATGGTTTTCGGATGCCCGCTGGCCAGATTTGCTGGCTTGCCAGAGGTTTTGCAGCACAGTGGCTGGAGTAGGGCCCGAGGATGTGAGCTGGTGTGCTGGGAAGGAGGGAGCACGAGCAACATGTCTCCAGGGAGCAGAGATGGGAGCTTCTGTGTGGATGGCAAGTCTCAATCATGGGGGGATACAGGGAAGTGGTGTACTTCTTTCCTGCTCAGTATAACCCAGGAGTCTAATTTAGACAACTGTGGCCCAGATAGAAAACTAAAATGAAGTGCCTGTGACCGCTGAGGTTCTGCACGAGGTGTTGAATCACTTCTGTGGCATTTTTCTATATGTGCAAATTGATGGGTTTAGTATGGAAAAAAAAAAAAAGGGGTTGAAAGCTGAATAAACACCAACACTTCAGACAAATATAACTCTACTCTCCATTGCTGTACAGAGGCCTCTAACTTGCTAATGTTGCTGCTGCCATTGAATTGTGTAGATTGGCTCAAAGTTATCATAACAACACTTATTTCTTACATAGGAGGCAGTGTAGGAAGAAATCTTTTCAAAAATAACTAAGTATGGATGATAAAATAGCTGACTTGTATACAGATATTCTTATCTAAAAGAATTTAATTATATGAGAAGTTTAGGTCTATAAAGATAACAGAGTTCCTCAACTGTTCCCATCTGTCTTGTCCCTGTCCTGTGTCAGCAGGGGGAAGTAGTAACTAAGACCTTCTGTGTCTTAGATAGTAAGTGCTTTCATTGGAGTATTTTTGTCCGTCCTCTTTCTTTCCCTCTTTGACATCACTAAGAAGTTTTATTTATACACTGCTATGAGATATTATATCTATTATGGAAAACTACTGACAACTGCTTTGGCAGTGACGCATATGTCCAAGTAAATCTGCTTCCTTTTACAACATTTTTGTTAATCTGGATTAAAATGTTGCAGGTGCTGCTCAGATTTCTACTGCCTGGAAGATATTAATATTGTTTCAATTAGACTAATTGCTGCAACAGCAGTTTTCTAAAAATTGCAGTGATAGTGGCTTCGAGGCATGCAGTGTGAGCAAGGACAACTCTTGCTCCCCATCCAGATCTCAGGCTGCGTCTCCAAACCCTGTGCCTGCTCAGAGTGGAGCTAGTTTAGCCCCACCCTCGAGCAGTCCAGCCTTTTATTTATATGAAATCTGTGGTCCAACTGGCTTCAGATGGCGTGTGTATGTGCATGTGCCTGCCTTCTGAGTGTGTGAGACGAGCTGGGATCATGAGCCAGGGTTGTTCCAAGTGGTTTTAATCAGCAGCCCATTAGAGGAGAACGGAAAACTTCTAACAGGATAAGAACTGAGTAAGTAAACCTAACTTTGAACTCGCAATCTGGACAAAACAAATGCAAACGAAAATCTTCATAGTCTGTCAGTTTTCAGATAAATGATCACTTTTAGACAGAAAGCTGTGCGTGCTGACAGGAAGGAGGCAATTTAAAAGGACTGGAATGAAGGAAATTGTAAAAACAAAGTGGGAATTGAGAATGTAAGAGAGAAAAAAACAGCAAAGGATTGTTCACAAAGTTGGTACACTCTCTTATTCTTTTCAGCTGTGGACAGGACGTGTTAAGCTTTAACCTCTTGATTTCTTGGATGCTATTGTCTGACAGTAGTTCCTTCTGCAAAGGGGGTGAAGATTTCTGCTCCTCACCTGTCTGCTGGCAAGTCTGTTCTCTCAAGAGAAGTGCGGTGTGGACGAGCTTGTTACGGCTCCTTGCAGAATGCCCCATGGCATGCTGCTGTGTGCTGCTGCTCACTTCTTGTTTTTTTACAGGTTGTTCCTGTACTCCCATGGGAGGGTACTTCCCAAGCCTCTGCTCCTCTGGAACCCGTGACTTCTTGCCAAGCACCAGGAAAGTGCTCAGCAGCAGAAATGGAGAAAACTCTCACTAGTTTTGGGTAAAGTGTGCCTTTGACTTTTTTTACCCTGGCAAGACATGGCTACTTGGACTACATCTGCAATGTGGCAACGGGCAAAGTGAGGACGGCACAGAGGCCATGGTTTGTGGGCAAGTGCCCAGGTGCCGCAGGCTTTGTCGCCCTCGTCCCTTCCTTCTGGCCTTAGTAGTGGCCATCTGTCTGTTCTGCCAGACCCTGACTCCTCTCATGACCAGCAGCATCCTTTCTGCAGTCATTAATGGGATTGCACCCAGCAAACTGACTAGAACACAGCAAGGAAGATACAAGGTGGTCTCCCCAAGCAAAACTTACTGCTTCCTCCCGGGGAGTAAGTCACAGACAGTGAAAAAGGTAAGTCAGCTGGAGTAGAGTGCTGAGCAATAATTAGCAAAGTGAGGGATAGCGAGTCTGGCAGGATCATCTGAGTCCAGCTAAAATTAGCCCAAGCTTGGAAGTCTGGGATCTGTATACAAACAAATGGGTGATCTAATGACAGCGGCATATGTGTAAGCACATCTCCGTTACCAGCTCCTTGGTGTGGTGTTATTAAGCCAGGAATCCTGAAATCTTTGAAACATGGCATTGCTCTGTGACTCCAGGGAGACTTCAGTTTGCTGCACAGACCATATTTTGTTTTGGCTTTAGGAAATGGTTCAGAGGCTTTACAGTACAGGCATGTAAATCAGGAGCCAGTGGGGTTTCATGAAAGTGATTGAGGCTGCTAAATAGCACTGGAACTGTAGCTGCCCTGTGTTAAAAGTTATCTGCTGGTCAGTTTTGAACTTTACTGTGATCCTGCTGAAATGCTGAATTTACCTGCATTTGAGAAATAAAAAAAAACCACTTTTCACGTTTTCAGATCACACTATTTACTTTGGAATGTTTGTCCCACAGATTTTATTTTGTCCTTAGGTTACCTGACCTCATGTTTATTTTGTATAAGGTTCTAAAATGGGTGTTAAAACCTAACAAATGCAGACACTATTATTTTAGTTGGAAAATGTGGTTTGTTAAATGGTCCAGACTGAGGTAGTTATTTTTACTCTGGAATCTGTGATCAGCACTACACAAATGTTTCAGGTTTTCTAGAGGGCTGCTAATAGTGCAGCAAATATTGCACTGTGAAATCATCATTATGCTGGCATTTTATATACAACTGTATCAGGACTATAAACATTAATCTGTGACTTCACAGATTATGGACAGCATCCACATAAAGCAGTTAAAAAAAAAAAAAAAATTAGAAGGCTACTTCTTTGATTAGACAGGGTTCACAGTCCGAAAGGTCAGCAATATTGATTTTAGGAAAGCAGTGGTAAAGTGTATCTTCTGCAACAATCAAAAACAGATATGTGAAATAACTTTGGCATGAACTCTTTAACATTAAGTCTTAAAAAAATGGATTTCATTTCTTGTGAAGGTCAAGTGATTTATCTTTTGAGTTGCAGAAATCTACTCCATGCTGCATTTGTCATAATTTTGTATTTTAATGACCTTTTAGAATGCTAGGTACCCAGATATAAATTTGCTCAACAATTTGACACGAGGAATTAGAACTTAAAGGGACATAAGCACAGCTGACAGATGTGGCTTGCATTGTGTTACAGCTTTTGACACTTACAGTCTATTCCTTTTTACTCATTGCCATAGTCGTGGCAAATAACATTTCATGTCTTATCTTGGGCTACCCAAAGTCTGTAGAAACTGGTGAAATAATGGCAAAGTTTTTCTAGTATGCTGTCTGGCTGAAAATATCTAATTTCTTCTTTCCCAATTTGCCTGAGAAAAATGCAGATTGACATTGAACTTGGTGTGCTGGCTATTTGAAATGAGAAGGAAGCTTATGTTTTTACAACTTGCTGTACTTACTGCCTTCCAGCATACGTGGTTGGATGTGTGTATCACGCACATGCTGAACCTACAGTACAGATGTAAATACATATGTTAACCCTTACAGGTATGTTTTCGAGGGCTGTGCTACTCTAACACATTCCCCTTCAAGTTCTGAAGACCACCCATAGCTGGCTCCCTATTTGTCTTGAAAATTTCCTCTCGAGCATGATGAACAAAATGTCTTGCACATGTTGGGATGTTACCCTAAGTTGCTCTCTGTTTCCAGAGAATGCTCTGCTGGTTGTGTGGGCTGAATATCTCAGAGAACAGAAAAGACAAACGTCTCGAAAAATCTCCACCACTTTGCTTTGAAAGTGTGTTCTTGAACTGTGTGTTTTTACCCACTGCTTATTCAGATAGCTGAACTGTTATCTTGTATGATTTTATTGAGTACTCAGTCACATTTGAGGCAGATGTCATGCTTGAAACTTTACAATGTTTTATTTTACAGTCACATGCCCACCCACAGTAGCTATTTGGAAACAAGTTTTCATTAAAGGTCTGCTTTAAATCTTCATGTATGAATCTCAGAACCATAGAATGGTTTTGGTTGGAAGGGAAGATAGTCTAGTTCCAACCTCCCTACCATGGGCAGGGAAGGGACACCTTCCACTAGAATATGGAAAAATACTTTAAAATATAGTCCAAATTATTCACATTTTTAATTAACGGGTCACACATGTATTCTTTTTCTATAAACAGTCCAGCATGCAAATATATTAAAAAGAATCTACTGTGCAGTTAAAGAGTCACTTAAAGCAAACACTGCAACATGTCTTATGAAATTGAAGGTCATTAATAAATTTTAAGGAAAATAAGATTCTGGTGGAGATAATATTCCTTAGATAACACCCAGTGTTTCTGAATTTTGAGCGATAGCATCTGTCACACTGCAGAATCTCTTCTGACTGAGTAAGGGCAGGTTTAATTTTTGCTTTCTTCAGAGAAACAATCAGTTTTGTGTTGAGCCTGCTGTGAGAATTTGGCTATGATTGCTACTGCTACCCCTTCCAAAGTCTGATAATTTCTCCATTCAGAGTATGCATAGCACTAAGTGTGTAAAAAAAAAACAACCAAAAAAAGCCGACCGAAAAAACCCCAACCCCCAGAAAAGCTGGCACCTTTTAAAAACTATTGGAGGAAGCAAAGGGAGAGATCTGAGGAAAAGTACAGCTTTGGCACTGCATCTCTGATCTCAAAATTCGTCTCATTTTGGACAGGAAAGTTCCAGACAAATGTGGAAAAAACATGGGGCTGGAAATTGCCAATCTGATCTGCAAATATGTCTTTAACTACATCCCTGATGGACTGAGATGGAGCCATGACTGTCAGGCACATAGTGCAAGCTGTCTTTCTTAAACTGCAAAAATAAAGATTGTATTCATAGCCTGGGAAACCTGACAGAGCTCATAGGACATCTCTCTCAGGTATCGCACATTGCAGGAGTTTTAAAAGCTGGTGGAAAGATGGTCCTGTAGACTTATTTTCTCATGAACAGAGGGCAACATTTTCTAGTATAAAATTTAATGTTAATAACTGTAGCATGAAAAATAGAAGGCTTATTTCTGAATCCCCAACATTAAAGGCATTAGAGGGAGATAACACATCTAGCAGCAGTCTGTCTTGACGTTGAGCCAGGCATGCTTACCTCCTGCATGACAAAATATATGTGAATATATATATAGTAAGGAGAAGAATTGGTGCTGTAGCATAAAAGCTGAAATAGGTATCAACAAAAAAAGCCGATCTAAGCCCTGTGTGTAGGTTTGCCTGGCATAATATTGTGCCAGATATACCTTTGGTACCAGCCAGATGTAAAATGGTTACACTCACCTTATGCAAGTCAGCTCTGCTTCTCAGCCTGTTCTGAGAAGAGCTAATTAGCTGGTTATGCTGTGTTTCCACTCTCTGAATTAATTCAGCCAGAGCCAACTTAGGTGTCTCTGCCCAGCAGTGCATTTTGCCCAGGTAGGCATAGTACCTCTGCTGTTGGGAGGAAACAGTGAGACAGTATTGCTCATATGACAGGCACTGTTTTATACTAGATCTCTAACCGTGAGCCAATGAATAGAAAAAATCAGATCTTTAAATTTTAAGACAGATCTTGAAGGAGATTATTTTATGGATACTCTCAAGAGTCTTTCTTCACATCCTCTGGCCATTTAAGGCCAGCTGAGAAATGGAGGAGCTGATTATATGACAATTTAACAAGTGGGTGATGCTGGCATTTAAAATAAAATACAACAGGTATGGTGAAAAAAGCTGTCTTCACTTCCAAGGCCCTCAACCTGCCACTCATGTTTTGTGTGAAAGATGTATCTCCAAGAGGGATTATAATGAGGAGAGCAAACAGGAAGAATGAGAAAAGGGTTTTTTATGCCTTCATGCTGAACAAATAGTATATCATTTACAGGGAGTGGATGGTATGAAAGATGCAAGATAATGACAGCTTGATTTAGTTACAGGCCCAGGTACCTATATTTGAAAATTGGAAGTGAAATTACCAAAAAGATGAGAAATTGTTACTAGATCTTTAGAACTCTGCACATCCAGAGTGGAATTATCCTCTCTTTACTTGAGTGCTCCAATCTGTCTTGTCAAAGCCAGAAAGCTGGACTTCACAGTCAATGGAAAAAAACTGCCTCTAACGCAAAATTTATCGTGACTTAATTTCAGCCTCTAATAGCATACGTCTTGGGGTTTTTTACTGATTTTTTTTTTTTGATGGAATATACTTGCTTCAGTCAGAATAAGCAGAGAATGAAGAGGGCAGGAGAGCAGTGTCGTGGAAGATGTGGGAGGCAGGGTATGCAGCTATGGCTGCAAAGTAATAGCATCCTCAGAAGGCACAGAAGAGATTGTGCACAGAGGGGGCTGGATTTATTCTAAGGAACAGAAAGGGAGATGAGAATGGAAATAGAGAGAAAAGACGACAAAGCTATTGGGAACTTTTGAAATGTAAGTATGTGAAAAAGGAGAAATGAAGCTGGATGATAGAATGAGAAGGGGTGATTTTTGCTATTGTGCAGAAATAGAGTGGTGAGAGCTCTGGATAGAAAAGATTACATTATGCATAATATGGTTTGATACATTTTTGAAGTAAATTTAATCCTTAAAAGGATATTTATTTTATAGAATACAGTAGGGGGATGAGAACTCTTTTCTCCTCACAAAAGAACAAAGAACTTTGCTATTATGAAACCTCCGTTAATAGAAAGCAATCGACAGATGGTATGTTATCAGCAACTGGTTTCCTTGAAACGATACCACATTCAATTGCACCCTACGAAAGCAGGACATTTTTTCCCCCATTTCAATGCAAGATGCAAAAGGCACTGAGGAAACAGCTATTTTTACTGAGCAGATAGCTAGAGATATTTTGGTGATAAAGGGCAAGGCTATTGTGGTAGTAGTCAGGAAAGAGGAGCAGGGTGGAGACTCTTTGCAGGAAGGGGACTTTGAGAAGGATGCATAAGCAGCAAATGGGAAATGGAGGCAGATCTTACTCATGCACTGCATTGAAGCTCTTTCCTCAAAAGTAGATGTTTTGATGAGATGGCAGGATAGGCTCATCATCTGTTCCCAAGACAAGGCAGCTGGTACCATAAACTACATGTAATCATAAAGCAAAGGCATTTTGATAAAATAAGTCTGTACTTCCAGCTCAGGGTGCTGGTGATGACCATGCAAATAACTCCAGTTTTGCTCTTGGATTTATGAAGTAATCAGAAACTAGCCATCAAAGTAGTGCCAATAATCTAGTTGCTTGTTCTGTGTTTATTCAGCAAACAATTGGAAGCAGAATTACATTCCAACCATTTCATTCTGCAACCCAGTCCTTTCTGATTAGGAAATCTAACAGAACGTAAAGCCAACACATTTAAATATACTCCAGAAAGTGAAACAGGAAATTAACTTCCCTTTACTTCTTGATACAGGAGCTATGAGCCCTTCAAATATAACGGTAGTATGAACCACTTACTATTCCTATGAACTTTTATGCAAACTTGAAAAAGAATTTAAAAGTCACATTTGGAATTAATAAATGTCTGCACAGTCCTGTAAATGAATGATTTAGAGCATTAGAACCACATGCTAAGTTTTTATTATTGCTCTTGTTATTAATGCTGTTTAATATTAGTGCAGTAGTTTCTAGAAGTCTCACTCCTTTTTGTAATATTGTTGTGCTAGGTGGTATTTAGCAGCAAAGATAGATCCACACTTCCTTTGCGGGCTAAATGGGAATTTAGACAGTTCGCTGCTTGTGAATATTGCTAGTAGTGCCGGTGTTATTTATGTAAGGCTGGTTCTCTTTCATGGTGTTTCTGTTGCACTCCCCTTTCATGCAGAGGTCTTTTGGTTTGCATGGTGGCTCATAGATCTCTTTTGCAGCAGCTGTGTACTTGCAGGAAGCACTGGGGTTAAAGTAAGCTGCAGTTAAGTTATTTGAAGCTATTGGACAAGACTCTGACAGTCTTGGCCAACTTGGTGTGAAAGAGTGACTGCCTGTAATCAACACGGGGACTAATGCCTTCAGAACCGGGTAGCTGAAAAGATGATTCACAGTTTTTGAGTTCTTTCCTGATAGAAGCTTAGGCAGACATGTGTTGGGCCATTATGTTAGGAAGAAGAACTTTGTTTCTGCAGTTGAATTGATGGTCAATGAAATTCTATGGCAACAGTTCAAACTGTATATTTGCTTCCTTGCCAGGCAGAGACAATGCATCAATATTTATGGAATTATGCAGTCTTCTTGGAATCTGAAAAAAAGCCAACAAACTGTTTTTCCCTCCTCAACTTGAAATATCTTTGCTGTTTTCTTCTTGGCCAAAGTAAAAACTGTAATTATATATTACAAGATTCAATTATGGACCAAAATTTGGATTTTTGGAAAAACGTAGAAGTTCTGTACAATAGAGGAAAACTTCGGAGACTAATACAATCAATTATATCTTTATACATTCATAACCTAGAATTAGATAAACTGGTTTCAAGGAAAATGTCAAAACATTTTCTCTTTAACAGAGAACTTCACAGCTATGTGGAACGTGTGGACAGACAGAACTAAGAATTGCGACTCAGGTAATAGATGTCTGTTTTCAGTCGGACAAGGATGGTTACGTAATTCTTGAGCTTTCATGTTATATAAATTGGGCTGTTTATCTCATTTGTTAAGACCTCAGAGGAATATACATTTGATTTGATATTTTATTTTAAATCTGTAATAAACTTTATGGAGCTCAATTTGTTTTCTTTTGTGTTTTTCATGGTATTCTATAAACTGAAAAGAAAATTACAGAATTAATTTTTATGCATTTTTATTCACTTTATGGCCTATTGTGGTTTGTTTAGACCAGTTGTTAAGGCTGTGGATCATCTGTGTAACAGCCTATTGCACTAAAATGAGGTCAGTGACTCAGCTAAGTGCAATGGTTTGCAAGCTGTAAGAGCAGGTATATCATGTCAAAGCTGACATAGGCATCATCCTAAATCATATGGGAAATCTCAGCTTTTCTGTAAAGCCTCATTAATTTCTGTGGAGACAGCGACACTATTCTCTCTGTAAGATGCCACAGATGTTCCTCACCAATCCCTTTTCACATAGGGTGTATTGAATCTGTGATAAACTGACCTGCTAATAAATAGCCTGGGACGTGAAACTGGGGAAGAGCTAAAAAATTAAAACATTTGACTGTTGAACAATTACTCTCAAATATTCAAAATGTTATGGATCCAGGTTTTGGTCTAAGCCTGCTGCACAATAAAGTTATAGGAATGCCAAAAAAATCAGAGCCATATAACGTCAAAATATGTGAGAAGCTTATTTTCATCTATTGCACTCTGCTTCTTTTATACCAGCTCTCTGCCCAGACTGCATTTTTATGATTGAGAAACATTTTATAAAAACCAGAAGACTCTTTAAGTATATAAACATGTCTACTATTGCTATAATATTGGAAATTCTGAAAAACATCCAGTAGTAACTAGATCAGCATGGGCAGGGATGTAAGGCATTTTATATAGAACTTTGGAAAAAATTATGGAACCACTTGCTACAAGTGTGCAGTTGGCCAGATTTTTTTTTTTTAATTCTGTGCAGCTAACAAGTAGTTCAAAACAAAAAATCCTAACCTACATTGCGCTGGCTTGGCAAGAGGACATGCTGCAGCTTGTAACCCGGACTGCAGATAGCTCTGAAGGGAAAGGGCAGAGGAAACAATTGTGGCAACACTATGCATGGATCTCAAGTGAGCACCGTAAAAGGTGTTGAGCTACTTCATATTATTCAATAGTACCAGATTAGACATCAGGTCAAGCTGTTAAATTTAGGACCCTGAATTGTCTCGGAGTCCCAAAGATCCCATCATGGCTTTTTGGAAATCTAGTGCCTAGCATGTGGGTAGTGGGAGGGGAGGCTGGGGGTGTGGATAAGTGTGTCCCCAGCCAGGTCTACTAGGGCCCTCCAGGCACTGTCAGGAGGCTTTGGACTCCAGCAGCCTGAAGGATTTTTGTGTCTCTGGACTGTCCTTCCCAAGGAAAGCCTTCTGGAGCAGCTGGTGCTGTGTTCTGTGTGTGAGGGCCATCACAAGCCCTCTGAGTGCCCATGGAAGGCACTTGGTGGGAGCCAGCTGCTGCATGGCTCATGGAGCTGCTCAGGGCTGCTTGCCTTTGTGTTTTGTGGAAGTGACCTAGGTTACCACCCCTGCTTGAACTTCCGTTTGGTTTTTTTTTTAAGCTGCTATCAATGTTCTCTTGAATATTTGCCATTGCCAAACCAGAGCATTGTAAACATTTCTGCTAATCCCCAGGGAACTGGGGAAGATGCAGTCTGCATCAGCGCTCTTGTGGAGATGGGAGGGAGGGTGAGCTCCCTTCCTCCGGAAGACCCTGCTGCAGGCAAGCTGATGCAGGATGAACCCATGGGTTCCTTGAGGCCCTTGAGATGTCTCAAGGCCCATTGGTTCCTATCCCCCTGTGCCTCACTGGCTAGGTGGAGGGAGCAATGGGGGGCACAGCTTGGCCCACAGGCTTAGATGGCACCCAAGGCTGGTTGCACCTGGCATGGGCTGTGAGGAGGCAGCCAGGCTGGGGTGAGCCCTGGGAGACCTACCCTTGGACTATTGACCGCAGGGGAAAACAGAGTCGTTGCTGGATGCTTGAGATAAAAGCTCATGAGGTTTGTTTGAAGTGAAACGCTTCAGGAGTAACACTGCAGGAGGCTTTGCTTTTGCAGAAAAAGGTGGTTTTTGTCAGTATGAAAACAGTGCAATAACTGCTAGTGAGGAGGGGTGCACACAAAGTGCCACCAAGTCCAAGGTGGGAGCCTTGCACCGGGCACCAAGCACCCTCAGCTGCACAGGAAGAGATGGGAGTGGGATAAGCTGTAATGGACAGCTAAAAGCAGACAGGGATATGTCCTGGGCTGCAACCCTTCTGCGCTCCTCACGTGTCCTTAGTTCACCCCACAACACTGGCCATTGCAGCGCACGTGGGATGGAAAATTGGATTTGCTTGCAAAATAAAGTCAGAGGTGTTTCTCTCCTGATTTTCTTCCACAATGCAAGTGAAATGGAAAGTGGGAGGTGTCTGGCTTGACTACCAGGAGGAGGAGGGAAAGGGAGCACAGGAGGCGGGCCAGGGCACGGGCTGGATTTAGGAAACGGGAGGGAGGAAGGGCTGCCAGCAGCTGCTGGTGCTGCAGGAGGGCAGGAAAGACAGAAGATAAGAGGAGAGGAAGGAGAGGCAAAGGCAGAAGGGGAAAGAATGGTGGGCGCTGTGGTAGGGAAGGGTAATCTGAGATGCTCTAACACTGTGCTTGCCGCTTGATTAATGCGTTTTAAAAACACTGGGATGCTAGGGAGGACATCCAACAGGTTACCTAATGCAGTTCCCGTGACTTCTCCCTGTGCTATTTGTGCTTCCTCTGGCCAGCATGTGACCAACCTTTACTTTAACATCCCAGTCTCTAAAGCGGTTTTGGGTTGCACATTTAGCAAATATATGTGGAAGACTCTGATAGTGTTGTATTGAGATGTTTTTTCAGGGTCCCCTCGTTGATGATGCTTATCCTTTCCATGGGGGTTGTCTGCTATGGAGCTAAGGCAGACTTGGCATTAGATGCTCAGGGGCCTGAAATAATTTATGCTCCTCAGTGCTGCAGAGAAAGCTTACACTTCAGCCAAGTGTAATGTAAAACTGCATCCTGTTATTGGGGAACAGGCTGCTGAGAAGAGTGACTTTATCACTAGATCCCAAGCCTATAAACAACTGAACACATCTTGACTGACATTTGTTTATATCAAAGCATCTGTCTCTTTTCAGTGTGGTCTACTGTGCACAAAATGGTGGTGCCTTATTTGTGTAGCACTTCCTATCTCCAGTGATAAGCTTACTAAAATTAGAAGTTATGGAATGCCTTAGTTTTTAAAGGACATACTGCTAGCTACTGCTAGGTTGCATTCATGAACTTGCCAAATACTAATTTTATGTTCTGAATTTAATCCCTTAAATGATGGCATGTTTCAATTGTAAAACCAAGTACTTTTCACCAAAAGAAAATCTTGTCTTTTAATGGTGGTTTTATTGCAAAAGAACAGCTAGACTATTCCAGATATGAGCGACCTGTTTCCCATGGAACATCCTAATTTTATGTCTCATTGTATTGGGTTTTGCATGGCAAGGCTTTAGTAGCTGGAGTGGGCTTCTGTCAGAAGCTTCTAGAAGCTGCTTCCCTTATGTCTGGTGGAGACAATGCCAGCTGGCTCCAGGATGGACCCACTGCTGGCCCAGGCCAAGTCCATCAGTGGTAGCACCTCTGTGAGAACATATTTGAGGAGGTAAAGAAAACTGCTGCACAACAGCAGCCAGAGAGAGGAGTGAGAATATGTGAGACAAAAACCAAGGCCAGTGAAGAAGGAGGCGGAAGAGGTGCTCCAAGTGCCTGAGCAGAGATTCCCCTGTAGCCCCTGGTGAAGACTTCGGTGAGGCAGTTGGTCCCTCTGCAGCCCAAGGAGGATAATGGTGGAGCAGATATTCACCTGCAGCACATGGATGACCTCATGCCAGGGCAGGTGGATGCCCAAAGGACATCCCAAAGTTCCAAAGAAAGCTGTAGCCCTGGGGGAAGCCTGCACTGGAGGAGGCTCCTGGGAGGACCTGTGACCCCATGGAGAGAGGAGCCCACACTGCAGCAGGCTTGCTTGCAGGACTTGTGACCCCCCAGGGGACCCGTGTTGGAGCAGTTCATGAAAAACTATTCTGTGGGAAGGATTCGTGTTGGAGAAGTTTGTGGAGGACCGTCTCCTGTTGGAGGGACCCCATGCTAGAACAGAAGAGTGTGAAGAGTCCTCCCCCTGAGGAGGAAGGAGCAGCAGAAATAATATGTGATGTCCTGACTGCAACCCCCATTCCCTGTCCCTCTATGCTCCTTGCGGGGAGGAAGTAGAGAAATTGGGAGTGAAATTGAGGCTGGGAAGAAGGGAGGGGTGGAGGGAAGGTGTTTTAAGTTTTAGTTTTATTTCTTATTGTCCTCCTCTGATTTTACTGGCAATAAATTAAACTAATTTCCCCAAGCTAAGTCCATTTTGCCTATGACAGTAATTGATGAGTGATGTCCCTGTCCTTACCAACCTACGAGCCTTTTGGTGTATTTTCTCTCTCCCCGTCCAGCTGAGGAGCAGACTGATGGAGTGGCTTTGGTGGGCACATGGCATCTAGCCAGGATCAACCCACCACACATAACATGTAAGATATCCCCCTTTCCTAAAGACCCGATGACAGTGGCCCAGTAATTTGCTATTTTCAGAACTTAGTATCAAGCTCACACTATCTCTGTGTGTTTTTTGTAGCTCTTTTCCATTTTTCCTTGCAAGAAGCTCATATCCCACGCTATGATGTCCCATGGATCAGCCTGAGGCCACAGGGAAGTCAGCTGGCACATACTGTTACCACCTCACTAGAGCAGCCCAGATTTCGTGTTTCCATGAAGGGAAGACCATGGTTTAAAGATACTCCACTGCTACCCTGAGATTTCAAACCCTTGCAATACCAGTCCAAAATGAAGGCAGAAAAAAACAGAGAGTCAAACAAAGTGGAGTTTGTAGTCAGAAGTCCCTGATATAAAAAGAATTCTGAATTATAGCAGAAATATTTCCTAGATTGTCACGTTAAGTTACTAGTTTCTTTTTGTGAAAAATAGCAACTACATATTATGCTGCTTAGGAATGTCCTGTCTTACAACCATTGTCTTTGCATTGTCTTTTCTGTAGATTGACGATTCCATTCTCCAGTACTCTGGAAGCAGTACAAGAAGAGCAGTTCTGTACTCACCTCCTGCCCACCGTGAAAGTGACCGCCAGCTCTGTCAGCGCATCCTGGCAAAACATGGATATGCAGTCACAGTCCTTGAAAACAGGATACTAATGGAAGATCCCAGGCATGAGGGCCCTTATCATGGTAAGAATAATTTGACTTAATTAATTCATTAATTACCAAGTGCTAGTTGTTGATCCAGCATTCTTCCAGAGGTAAAGTCTCGATGTGGGTAAGGATAGAAGACAAATTCTAGCCCTTCTCCATTGTGCAGCTGATTTTCAGCAATTAGATGATTCTTCCATTAGATATATCCTTCTGTAACAGAAATGCAGCAGAGTGATTCATCATAGTCTTGACAACCAAATCAGATCAGTTTGGTTCCTGGTGACTTCTCATGCCAACTTCATCAATATAACTGAGTGATTTTCAGTAGAGCATTTTGTAACAAAACAGATACCTGCTACATTTGGTTCCTTCTCATTTTCTCTCTTAAAGAAAACCTGTATGCATGAAGGTACACTTTTCCTTCTGGTAATGTTTTTGATTGTTCTGTAAACTTGTTGAAGAAAACGCTGCAGAAGAAGTACATTTTGCAGTCACTGCAGAAGCTGGGGTAAATTACTGTTGCTTCTGAGTTCCTGTTGAAATTTGATCCACAGTTAAAGCAGGCTACTGAAGAAGCTTGATCTCTTGCACCAGGGACTGTAGCTATGTTGTGTAGAGTTACACTGTGCTTGATAGAGGAGCATTTGGGCACCAGTTATATGTATGCTGACTCTGTTTAAGTGCTCTTGGACACCTTAGAGGTATGAATTGAAACTGTGATTTCAATGTGGTCTCGTTGGAAACCAATTTTGGAACTGAAAGGCTTTGAAAAAAAAACACAGGCCACTATTCTGTCAGTAGAAAAATGGTGTGGTAGGTTATTTCTCATGCTAGAGGGAATGCCACTTGCATCACTCAGGCTTGCAATACATTTTTGGGGTTGCCAGAGAGCTCAGTTTTTCTTTATGCTCTAACCAGAATAGTTTTATAGATTGAAAGCCTAATTATTTAGCATGCTTAAGGCTGCTCAAAATTCCACCACAAATTTAAAGTTTCTTTAAGAAACTTTCTTGAAAATGAGGTACATGCAGTTTTCTTGGCAGGCATACCAAGAAATAGTAAATTGTGTTCACCTCACTCTTTTCTTTTAATCTGGTATCATAGGCACCTTTCAGCTACTCCTTTCCTCGAGTACTTTCTGTCTCAAAGTGACAATGTGTCTGCAGGCGTTGTTAGTGTCAGATGGGCTGCAGGGAAAAGATGGCATCTCTGGGGACCGTGTGCACTATGTCTGTAAAATACTTGTGTTTCAAATGCCAAGGAAGTGGGCATGCCAAATTCAGCTGTGACCTAGAAAAAAGGTGACTGCACTAGATTTTGCTACAGTGATCAACTCAGGCTGAAGTTCTCCAGAACTGTTTTTTACCCTCCAAGAATTGCTTCTGCAGAAATCGGTGTAACTGTGGATATTTATATTTTACAGGCTAGCACCAGTACTTCTGGTTGTATTTTTCCAGTAATGAAAAAACGTAATAGAAAGGTTTTAGGTATTTTCCAGGAATAGCCCAAAGGTTCAAGCAGATGCTGGCGTACGTAAAAAAGTCAAATGCCTGCCAATTTAAGGTAAAGAGAAGACTCTACTAATTCCATTTCATGACAACATGAATCTGCTTTACTCTCTGTGTTATGTAAGTGCCTAGCTTTGAAGTTGTATTTTAAAAACAAGTAAGTAAAAGAGCATGTCTGCATACCAAACCAATGATCTTTTCTTAGAACTAAACAAGTTACCCTCAAAGTTATTTTTCTTTGCAAGTAGATGATGGAGTTTACTGTTCTGGATGGGATAGTACTCCTTATTTTGGAGAAGAGAATTTTGAGCTATGCTTTGTCATAATATTTTCCTAATAGGAGTGTTATAAATTATTTAAAAATATGTTCCTTGAAGCCTCTACTGAAAAGATGTAGATAATGGACTGAGAAACATGGATCATGAGTGTTGTGAAAAATCTATAAAAAGAGTCATTCCTTTTTACTTGGTGTTATTTAGCAGCTCTATCCGGTGCTTTTATTTTTGTGGAGTCTGTCTGTACCTTTCAAAGTTCACTCTAATTTTGAAAGGATTTTTTGTTTAGAATGGCTGAGAGCCAAGAGTCTAGCTGAAGTCATATATGGAAAAAAATTCACCACAAAACATTCCTAACTTTTTCTGTGCTGGACCGCTATTAATTTTGGGACCAGTTCTGCTCCTGTGTGAAACCCAAATGTGACAGCTCTGCACACTGATCTTCCAGAGAGATCCTCCACACCTGGGCTGCAGCCGTGTTGAGTTCCGTGCTGCCAGAGAGAAACATCAGGAGAACAGTTTTCTTCAGTGGAAATTTTTCACTTCTTACAGGCCACCAAAACGTTTTGAGTTTTGGTAACTGGAAAATAGCTGGCTAAAAAGGAAAAGGATACCTTTTTTTAACTTTCAGGCTGAGACTGCGGTTTATGGGTTTCCTATGAAAAATCTGTACAGATGCTTTCTGCAGTAAAATAAAAATTATTCAAGCCCCTAATCTTTCACCAAAAAATAGCTCTGTCAGTAAATTTTCAAGCAGCTTTGGCTGAACAAAAAGTAGCTGTGCTTTCACTATTCCTTAACAATTAAACCCACATGGAGGGAAAAGCCCATGGACTGATGATATCTGTGCCTGTTCTGAGCTCTTTGAATCTTGCTTTTGTGGCAGCCCCAAATGAGCCAGTTTTGCTGTAAGGTTTAACACATCTCTTAGTCTGCTGCTAGGATGAAGATAGAGAAGTGGTACTCTGTTAGTAGCAGATGAAGGGATAGTCAGGTTTTGGGGAGAGCTGGGCTTGCCAACTTAGGCATGCAGCTGCTGCTGGGGTAGGTCTCTTTTAGCATGGTCAGTATCTCCAGTATCTGTGGCAAGTCTGTTGTGAAGCAAGCAGTTCAAATGAAGTTGGGTAACAACTGATGAGAACGATAATCAGGTTATATTGGCCAGTACATCTATAAATAGTACACTCCTTTTGTTTGCCAGCTAGGGAGAAGAAAGTGTGATTGGTGTGTTGTTCCTTCCTTCCTCCTCCTTTTGTAAAATATGAGACTCCAATCATAGAGGCATAGCCTCTGGGACAAATTTTGCCTTTGCCACTGTCTTGGAGGGTATTGAAACTGGTGTCACAGCCTCATGGAAAATAATAAAAGGATCGGAAGAAGTGAGAAAGCCCCACACCTCCAGGCTTTCTCCTGGGAGGTTTACAACGCTGAGCCGTAGAAGCTGCAGGCCTTGCTTCCCTCCGCCCAGCACAGAGCTGTGCTGCTCTATCAGAGGTGAGTGGGATGCGCTGCCTGGCTTCAGAGCACACTTAGGTCCCCACAAGAGTGGCAAATGCCAGAGAAGAACTTGCCAAATATTTTCCAGAGTCTTCTGCCTTCTTCCCTGTCCTTCCAGTCCGAGAAGCTCGGTAAAGATTAACAGGATCTGTGGGTTCCTATGTCTCTGTGATGCCCTGCCAACATTTTCACAACATTTTTTAACAGGAAAGTTTTATCTCAGAAATTTGTTGCACTAAAATGCATTTCTGCCCTCCAAAAATCAATGTTCCCTAATTACTGTCTGCTGCCTGGAGCTTTCCTGAATTCCATACTTTCCCCAGGTGACATCTTCTAAGTTAAATAAACTACTTCTATATTTCTTTCTGGAGCCAGCAGTTTTTCTGTCCTTTGCTCAATGTGCCTGCCTTGTTAGTCAATGGTGACCCTCTCTTAAGAGGCGTTTCCTTCATTTCTCAATTCTTCACCTTTACTAATAGTTACACAAATCTCAGAAAACTTCAGGCTCTGAAAAACACATGTGGTTGCATGCTACAAATCTGACAAGCCAGTTTTAATTCATTCTGAAATAACATGCAAAATTCTGTTGTTACTGCTAGCTTTTGGAATGGAAAAGATTCTCTGTAACATTAACGATATCAGTCAGCTTTGCCGTGGAAAGAAACACATCTATTCAGGCTGCTGGCAAACTGAGTGCAGCATAACTTACGTGCTTCCTGCTGCCTTAGAATGTTAATTTTAATAATTTGGTGGAAGTTCTTGCCATTGCAATGAATGACTTTAAAAAAAAATCATAAACCATTTTCCTAGTATTGATTTTTACATTATCATTTCCTATTTTTAGAATACTACAGCTAAATATTTAAACTTACCCATGGCTTCTGTTTGCAGTTTGAGTGACATCCACTGAAGGTGAAATTTTAGCCATGCCATTAGAAAGATTGTTACAGTACATATATTAATTTGGGGTTTGTTTTTTGTGTGTGTGTGATTTATTGTTCCATAAGATAAGTATTGAACCCATCATAGCTTTGGTCCATATTTACCTCTTGAGTCAGTAAGTCTGGATATTTATTTTCACTGAAATCAGTACCAGCTTCATGTCCTATTCATTCACCTGAGACTGTTAAGTGGAGATAATATACTATATATATCCTTAAATTTACATATATTGCAAAGAATATTAGATTCAAATTTTTTTCCTCTTTGCTTGACTTTATCTGTATGCACTGAATTCTGTTCTGTTTTCTGCCATTTTAAGAGCATGCTGTGTTTAAATTCTTGGCTGTGTAAGTTAAGCCTTGGTTCCAGCAACTAACTATGAGGATGATCTGGCTTTTCACAGATGTGGGAGCGGTGCTTGGGTGGAGTTGCTCCAAGAACAGGAAGGGATGAGTGAGACAACAGACCCATGGGAGCAAATCCAAGCAAATATTGGCCCTTTTCTACATGCTGGGGTCAAGAGATCTGCCTGGCATTTGAGGTGGCATCTCATGGCATTACTTAGGTATTACAGCAAGGAGTGAGTAACCCCTCATTGGTAAAGCAACCTGAATGTATTCAAACATAACTCATTTTGCTGTTAAATTCTGATTTGAGAATTATTGTATTGTTATGGCAGATATGGCCCCTGCTGCCTCCCTCCCTGGTTCTTTATGGAGTGCTCTCTTGCTTCCTTCTACCCAGCGGTCACTCCCTGTAAAAGCTGCTGTTTGGGGAAAGTCAGGAAGCGTGAGCCTGCAGGAGCAAGCACAGGTGTGTAGCAGATGTGGAGTGATGTTAGCTGCAGGTTTCTGTCTCTCTCTGAATGCAGCATGACTGAAGGAGGAGTTGGGGACAGATGAAACAAAATTATTATTTGATGTTCTCTAAAAGCAATTTTCCAAGTCAGTCTTTGTCAATTTTTAGTTTTGGTTTTTAAGTATCCTTTGGAAAGATTACTCTTTAAAGAAAATCTGCATTTTCCATGGGAAGGAAATGTGTCTCTTCACTTCTGTTCACAGTAGGACTAGGAGGCAAGAAATGTTGCCACACCAGACTAAGAGATGGAGAAACTAGGATAAAAAACATATGAGTTGCTGTCAGAACTAGAATGAAATGAATGCCTCTTCCTGTATATCTTTGCTAATCCTTTAGCATATTGTATCACCTCTAGTATTCCTCACTATTCGTACTTTTGACCAGAGGCTAAATCAGCAAAAGAATTGGGTTAATTGCCAACATCTGGCCAGCAGCTAGGTAGGAACTTACAGAAGTGCTACTTCGTAAGTGCAGTCAGTAATAGTTTCCTCAGTGAAGCCAATTAGTCTAGAGAATAAACTACAGCCATGGGTTTCGGAGGCCCCAAGGGCCATGTCTGGTGACTGTCAGACATTCGCTTTTCATTTTCCAAGACATTCTATATGGCCAAAAGTAGCGAGAATGAGAGAAGGTGGTAGAGGCAGCAGGACACAGTGATGCTCTTTCTTCTATGAGTGAGAAGACTGGTATGGCTCAGGGAACAGAGGTTCTTATTAATGTAAAATATTTTAAAAATCTGCTGCCAAGTCTGTTCTTCATGCCTATAGTAAATTAGTACATGAAGTACTACAACAACAGAAAAGTTATGTTAGAAGTTGGGAAAGCTGTTTTGGGGGTAAGGCTAGTGAAGTAATCAAATGGATCTGCTGGAGCTGTGGAGCATTCAATCCTAGAGGTCTTGAAATATTAGGTAAAGAGATGTTATTGGGTGTTGTGTGTTCCCTTGTGGGGTAACAAGATGGACTCACAGACTTCTTGAAGTCTATGACTAGCCTTGAAAGAATGAGGCAGACAAGAAATTGAAGTAGGGAAACAGTGATTTCTAAAGCAGGTGGTGAGATTTCAGGCATGAATCAGCTGTGGTGACTCAGGGCTCTGAGGAACAAGCAATATGTAGTTTACGGCATCTTCTTAAAATGCAAAATATTCTCAAAAACCCTAAATCTATAAGAATGTATTCCTGACAGGAAAGGGGAAGAGTGAAGGGAGCACAAAATCAGTGGTGCTTAGAGTATAGCCAGCTGAAGTTTGAGAAGATAGAAAGAAAACAACATACTCTGAAACAGGGATGGTTTTCATGGGATGGCATGTAAAAATCAGTACTAAGAGAATCAGATCTCCTCCCTTAATGGTTTTCTATGGAGTTTGAAATACATTAACAGATGTAGGTAGCATTAGTTATAACTTTACTTATTTGATTTTTTTATTTTTAATTGCTCAGAGTACAGTTAGGAGGAGACCCTACTTGCTGTTTGTTACAGCCTCAGACAAGTTTCCATGAAATCCAACTAACTTTAGCAAACAATTATAAAGACTAAAGGCCTCAAGGAAAATTGCTGGTTGTTCTGTAAACATCTGGTTGCCATTTTCAATTACAAGGACCAACCCACTGAAGGAAGCAGTTTAGTTTTCTTGGAACAGAAATGGGACACTGGGGTTTTTGTTCTTTTTCATAGTGGAGAGTAAAGGAAATGTCAGAAATAGAGAGGTCACTAGATGCTCAGCTTTTATAAATACAAAAGTCGCTGAGAAAATTAAAGTAAATTGAAATCAGGTTCTGAAAGTGTAAACAACCCTGTGGAGGTAAGGTTAAGTAAGCAGGGCTGGAGATCATAGCATGCCAGCAAAAGCATAAGATCATTCTATCATAAGTCATTTAAAATTTTGTGCAAAGTAATAATGGTGAGGCTAGCTACAGAAGTATTTTGTGGGTTACCCCACAAATACATGTATATCTTCAAATCTAGCAGATGTAACGTCTCTTCCAAAAATTATTTTTGTTAACTGTTGGTACTAATATATAGCTGACAGTATACAAAACTGGTTGGTTTTGTATGTACACGCTATGTGAGTCCCAGACAAATTTTTGACAACTACAACATTTCAGGAGCATTCTTTTTGTCTTTTTTTTTTTTTTAAAAGAAAGAAGGTTCCTAAACAAGCTAAATAGGTAGAAATATGATCCTCAGAGCATACTGAGTTATGAGCATACTTCATGTTTGTTAAGCTTGTTCTGCTTTGTTAAAATGAAAGTTCATGTAGTTTTAAGAAAAAAAACGTATACTAGAAACATGCACTGTCTTGATCACTTTTAAATTTTGCTTTTAGCAATTGAGCCTGGCTGTTTGCCAACTAGTTGAAAGTGGCTGCCTAATCTCGTGTCACAGACATCATTGATTTCAGTACAAGACAGATCAGTTTCTGACATACCCAAATAAATGCTGCTTTCTAATGTGATACTGTGGTTTCTTTTTAGAAAATCTAAAGCCATAGTATATTTTTCTGAACAATATGTATTCTCCTTCCTAATTATTAGCAGAACATATCCATGTTTTCTAGCAGAAGAGCGCACAAACCATTCCTTTGTATCACTAAAATAAACCCTTTGTAGAATTGTACTTTTCCTTGAGAAAGGGAGATTCTTTATTTGTTTATAACAAAAGTATAAGGACATTGAACTTTGTCAAGTAAAAACCAAAATATAGCATTTAGTCATAGTCACCAAACATAATTTCTTTTTAAATTTTCTTTTTAGTCATACGAACAGAACATACAGTCCAATGGAGAGTCATGTTTATTGGGCTACCTTAGAACTTACAATAATTAAAAATATTACATGCTTATTACACAGTGAGCTAAGATTAAAACTTTCCTGGAATAAATTCCGTCATGTTAATGGAATCTGAAAAACACCAGTGTCCAGGCAGATACACGTCAGCCAAAGGAAAGCAACAATGTGCGAGTCCACCGAAATTAAATAAATACAAGAGATTAAGGTGTACGTATACAGGCTGCATAATATGCTAGTAACATGCAAATCCTGTAAAAGTGTTTGAGGCAATGTTTTGTAACTGTAGCCTGTGGGATAAGAAGGTAACGGCAGATAATTGTTTATTCAAATATTTTTAAAATGCTTCCCTTTAAGAAATGAGTCCTGGCTCTGACAGGGTTCAAGCAGAGACTCTGGTTTATAAATATATAGATGTCTGTTTCTAAATGTCAGATGATTGTCTACTAATATAGGTGCTGGGAGAATGACGGTAAGTCTAGCCAGAAGCCTGTAGCAGTCCTGCCAGAGCACTCTCTCTAAGGGATTGCTGCATTAGTGTTGCCCAGTGTTTTGGCTGCTGGAAGCTGTGCACCCTTTTGATGCACTCACTGGCTCTGAGCCCTGGTCAGCTGTGAGGAGTGTGGTGTCTTTCATCATTGTGCTCCCATTTTAGGTAGAGGCATTTATACACCACTGAACCCAAATACATTTTTTTTTAATGTTGTTTTCTTTATTCCATTTTACTTTAGCTACCATGACTTTTATTGGTTCAGCAAGCAAAAACCTTATACACCCTGTGGGCCTTCATTGTAATCTGCAGCCAGCCCACTCCATTCCTAGGTTCAGATTCCAACTTTCTCCAGCTGCATCCACTTTCAGCTGACAGCTTTTTTGAATACCGCATCCCAAAAATGCCCAGACATCAAAAGTGCAGTAGCCACCCATGGGTTAGAACATGCCTCTGAAAATTTCACACACCATATTGTTGTTTTATTGGCTTATTTTACACCAAAGGAACTTTTCCTTCATGAGGGGAATGATTATTCCACCCTTCTGATGTTTGTTGTACTCCCTCAAAGTTGAAGGAGTTTTCAATGTAATACTGACTATTCTTTTATTTGGCCCCTGAGGTTGTTGATTTGGAGGTAATCCTAGTTTGCACAGATGCTCAGTTTGAAGTTGGTCATGAGAGCTTTCAGATTTTTGAAAAAGCTATTTCATATACGAAACTATTACTGAAAGTGACACCTACCTTTCATTAGAAAGGAAAAAACTCACGTATAATTAATGTCTATAATTTTTGTCAGGCGTGTTTCCTTAAAAAATAATGTCCATTTTTCACAACAGAAGGGCAAAATATGGTAGAGATTTGGATTAAAAAGTAACAAAGGAATAGAATTTGATCAACCTTAACTGGTAGCAAGATTAAAAATATATATAGTCTTAACATTGATTTCCTCAGTGGTGCCTCACATAAGTAAAATATATTCAGACTTTGATAGAGGGAAGGACAGAAGAGCTGAGTGGTATGCATTTTGGAAAAGTTTGAAACAAATGATTCAAAGCCTAAAGTGTTTCTATAACAAGCTCATTGTTGTAATGACTTTGTTTCTGACATTTGTGGTAAAGCTTTCCAAAATAAACATTTAGCTATAAAAAGGGGTTATGTTTTTAATTTATAGCAACTACTAAAAGTGGGTATGTACATAGAGTATACTGAGTTTTCTTGCGCATTGTGTAAATACAAGATAAATCTGGCAGAACCACAGTTATTTTAGATCTGACAGAATACAGCTCAATTGATCCATTTTTTGAGAAAGGGCTTTTAGTGCAAAATGGTGAAGTAAGACAAACCCATTTTTTCTTTATTTGGAAGAAAAGCACTGCTTGCTAGAATTCATTATTTGTATTTTAGCAAGAGAGAAAATAGAAAACCTATCAACATACTGAAGTACTTCGTTAAACAAGAGTATAAACAAAAGAAGAACAAGACTTAGCTATTCTGGACCAACTCAAGAAGTATTTGTCTGTCTAAATGAGAATTAGGCATTTAAATATTTTTCTTTTCCCATCTGGCTTCAGTAACTCTCTCAAAAAACAGAAAGGCCCTCACCCCAGTTTTCACAACAACAGTGAGGCTGAGTATCACTGGAGCCTGTCTAGAAGTCAGTCTTCCACAAAAAATAATTGAGGTAATTTTTTTGTGAAGAGTAGGCTGAAGACAAGGACTTTAAATATATAGAGTTTGGGACATATTAACCCCATTTTCACCTGGAATGAAGTACTATGGCTTTAGAAAAAAAGGTTAGAGGACCTTTGGAGAAAGCTCTAGGAGTAGAAAGAAAGAAAGAAAAAAAGAAGAACTCAAGAAAGTACTAGTACTGAAGGTAACTGTAGCTTACTTAGGCTGCTGTCTTTATGACAGGATGATGTGTAAGGTAGGAGAAAGCAGCAGGTTTTCTTCTCCAGCTGGCTCCATGACACGTCTGATTTACATCCCAGACATTACAGTATACATTTTTTTCCCAAATGTAACAATGTGGGGGTATCTCTTCAAAAGTGAGAGGTCTGACCCTCCATGTCTTTAAAATGTTTGAAGAGTTAATTTTAATATCTACTTCAGAGTCTGTGTTCCATGAATGCTCTACATGGCAGTCATTATGATGTTTGGATCACCAACTTTCACTACCCGATGGTATGCCAGATGACTAGAGCTGAAAGCCAGCATAGGGCACTGCATAGAAAATAGAATCTGTAAAGTACAGTTAGAAATCTCCTTTACATTAACCATGACAATTATTGCATCATTGGCTTCTGTGGTTTTGTCTAACTCATAAATGAGTCAATTCCCTAGTCCTGAGGACAAGTGATGCACTATGGCTCATGTCCATGTATCTAAACACTATTCCCCTGACTGAGGGTGGCCTGCTTTTTGCTGAGTTTTAGGAACTGTCACTGGCTTGAGCTGTCTCCTGGGGTATTGCATGGCCACCCAGGGAGAAGAAAACAAACACAGCAGATGATTGCAGGCCAATGGTTGAGCCTGTGTCCTGACACTGTTTAGATTAGCCATTGCCTCTAGTCCCAAGCTTCTCTTTTTCAGTATTCTGATTGTTTTCTGCCTCTTGGGTATTAAGGAATCTCACTTGTTAATTAGGGTTGGCATAGGATGACTGAGTGCTGTAAATGAAGTGATCCAGAGCTGCCATTCGGACTTTAAAATATGTGCCTTTGTTTCTTGCAGAGATGATGAAACACCATACTTCTAATGTTGTAATTGTTCATTGTAATTACAATGAGACAGGACATTAAGGCAAATAAACCCATCTATTCCTTAGCTGCTTATCCTGAAGCTCCTCTATATCCATAGAAGGGAAAGGCTGTTTTCTCAGCTCTAGCACAGTCCCTGCCTTTTAAAGTCAGTGATGAGTTCTCAGCTCAAGTTCCTCAGGTCCTGTTGCAAAGAGAGGGAGTGGTGAAAAGGTTGGGGTGAAGGGAAGGGTGGAAAGTAAACTCAAATTGGCAATTTGGTTTTGTTGGCCAGAATTTCTCTTCCCCAGGCACTACTTTCCCATTGAATCACCCACTGAATCTTCTGTCCAGCCTCCAGGTCTTTCCATTTGTTGCATGCACCTTTCTAAACACCCAGACTCTTCCTTGTAAGAGTAGCAGGATCAGCAGGCTTGGTAATAGTCGAGTGGGGAAGATGCCTCAGTACCTCTGGTTTTTGTTGTAGCTCCTATGAACACACTTCTCAAGTCAGAGATTGCCAAATCCGGCAGCCTCACAGAGGTGAGGCTGATGCAGATCCGTGTCCCCACGTCCAACCAGCAGCAAGGCTGAGCATATGCTCCCAGCCAGCACACGCACACACCTATAGACCACATACATGTGCACACAAGGTCTGCCACACAGATCAACACACTCAGTACTCACACAAACATGAGCAGCACCCACGACCTCATCCACTTGGCAGCGCTCACACATTTACTCGTACACCTGCTCCAGCTGATGCCACATCATGGACTCATGAACCTCTGAGCCCTGGTCCCCCTCCAGGAGCTGCACTTAGAGCCACTCACACATGCACGGACACGTGAGAGAACCCTGCTGCCAGGAAACTGTTGGCAATGATGTTTAGGGAGATGATAAGACAGACTGCCCAGACCAGGTACAGGATATGGCCAGCCAGGAGTAGCAACCAGCCCATTGCTTGAGAGATGGCAAGACTTTTATGTCCCTTTATTCCTCTTTTTCCCATGCTTGCTCCTCTTCAAACCACCTTGATACCTCCTTTTCCCACCTTTGGTTCCTCTACTAAACAGCCCTTAATAAGCAGTTAGGAAATGCTCTTACCATGCACCTTATAATGGGTCCCAAACCCGTAGGCAATGAAATTCTCTCCCTCCCCAGGTCAACAAGGTGCTTTGGGGCTCCTGTTCACTCGTTATGGTGGGCACTGGGGCTGAGTCTCCCCTGGGACAGCTAGTGGGGACCAAAGCAGGGGCTTGTGTCTCTCTGACAGGGTCACTGGGGTTCCCTCACCCAGCATCATGCCTCTGTGCTCCTTTGTGTGTGTGTGTGTATGTACATGAATCTATGTGCACATGCACAAGAGAGAAGAGTGTTTTGTGTGCAGATCCCTCTCCTGTGATACCCTTGGGAGCAGCCAGAGAAGAGTGCTATTTCGTTTCCCTCACCTGCTGTGAGGGAAAAACCTCTGGGCTCCACTGGGCACATCTGTAGACAAGTATTTTGTCACAGAACCAGCAATCACAGCACTCCTACTCTGCTTATTCAGGAAAAAACACATGGGTCTGAAAACTGTTATCTGTGTTCCTGAGTTTCTCACAGTAAAACAACAGAGCTTCAGGTCTAAANTTGACTCTCTTGGCTTTTTATCTTACAACTCTGTATCCAGTGTGTTCTTCATTGCCTCGTGTTTGTTTTCCTTCTTTAGGCACTCTGCTCTGAGTAACAGAGGCATCTACCTCAGACATTTAAACTGCTACTTGTCTTTAAGTTATCTGAAGTTTAAATAAAATAACTTCATAATAAACAGTGGGAGACCTTGAAGAACATTGTGAATATCAGATCAGAGTGGGCATATATGCACACAAGCAGTGCACCGTTAGGTACTCAAAAGCTGTGACATGCACTCTGTTCAACTTTGATTTGACTCACTTGTTTGTGATGCATCCTTCTACTTCATGACTGCATGCTGCTTTTTCACATGACTCTGCCTCAGGCTGCACAGAGCGAGGATACAGAGTTCCTTCCTGGATATAGCCCCAGGAGTTAGTTACCAGTTAGAATAACTTGGATCATGTAGCAGTGAGGGTTGTCCAAAGGCAATTGTGTCAGGCAGTCTTCTTCCATGGTACAGAGCAGGGTGTAGCTGTTCTTCCGTCTCTGGTGAGGCTTGGACATCCAAGTGCCTGCTTCGTCCTCACATGAAGCAGTATGGTTTTTCTCCCTCAGTGGGATGATGTGAAAATTTGGTAATATTTTTATTCATTTTCTTTGATCCATGCACAGCACTGCCACCTCTTGTTCTCAGCCCCAAACCCTGCTACCAGGACAGGGATGTCATTGCAAATTTTCCAATGCCGGTGACTGATGGAGCATATGGGCAATAACTTCCTTAACTATAGAGTTGCCCTCCCCATAAGCTTCTTTGCCCCAGTTTGATCCCTACATGTCTCAACTGCATGACCCTCCTCCTTCCCACATGCATATCTTCAGAGTTTTCCCCTGGTTCTTCATTCTAGCCCACTGTCAGTAGCCTGTCTCTAATATCTGTCAGTCTGGCTTTTCTGTTAGATAGTTTTCTTCTCTACCTTCACAGCAGGTAAGGAAGCACCTACACAGATGGATCAGCTGAGCTTTAGCAGATCTGTGACAGCTATGAGCTTTAACTACCAAGTACTTCCATCCCAGAGAAGGTTAGATCTCAGTTCCACAATGCTTTCTTGTGTGAGTGAGAAACATATCTAGCAGCTTTGACATTGGTAGCCTACCTGGTGTATTAAATATTTATAGAGTAAGAATTCCAGCATTTGGGACCAACTAGGGCTGTCAGCCTTTTTAGGTTGCATACAAGTAGAGCACACCACACTGGATTTCTAGATGCTTTTGGTTTCATGAAGGCTTGCTATGCAGAAAGCACCCATGTGTGGAGAGCATACCAAAGTAATCTGAATATTCATCCAGAGCACAGTGTTTAAGCACAGAAGTGGAATAACAGGCTTGAGTGTTTGAATTGCCTTGATGTGTTTGCCATTGGGTCAGGACTACTTATTTTCCTTTTGTTTGCTATTGAACTCTGCTGTAGCACAGAAAGCATTTTGACAGCATACTTTCATAGCTTGATTTGACATATTATGCCATGATAAAAACTATGGGTTGTTAGAGTTACAATCTGTCATATAAATCACTGGATATTTATTCTTAGCTTGACACGATCTTTCCCCAACAAAGAACCATCTCATGCACCTGTCTTACGTACTGCAGTACTCTTCTCCTCATGTCAGACTAATATAATTTGTTATATACTTTAGCTACTTTTATTCCAAGTATTCTGCTCATTCTTTGGTTGCACAGAAAAATATATGGATATAGTTTAATAATACTGTGAATTTTTTGTGCACTACCTTTTGATATCTTACAGATAGTTACTTGCAAATTGAAAAACACCAGTTTAAATAATTTTCTGCAGGTCTGCAAATTCTTTCGTGGTTGTCTGTTATAGTAAGGTAATTTGCTGATTGAAGAAAGGATTGTTAATCTGTTGCATGACTGAAGGTGATGTAAATGGAGAACGAATTGTCCTGTCTCTTCTCCATTTTTGTATTTATGCCTGCAATAGAGTCTTTTGCTTCTTTTAGAGAAAGTAATCTGCCTTCTACTATTAATTACTCCAGTAAGAAAGACAGAACTAGTTGAATTGGTAGGTAGGTCTGAGGCAGTTTTAGAGTCTGAGATCAAGTGGAAAAAGGAAAACATCTTGCCAGATTGAGAGAAGTTCTGGGAGAAATAGGTAGCTTTTGGCTTGTGACACTATTTTATGTTTGTACTTTTAAAATACTGCTTTGGATTGACAAGAAAAGCAGGCCTGCAGCCTGTCCCATCCTGATATAAGGAAGTGGTAATAAAATAACTCTTTTTTCAGACAAGAGTGGAAGCATTAAGCCTCCCCATTTGTAGTTAGACCTAACATCTCTCTGCAGTATTTGCAAAAGAGATATAGAATGGTCAAGCATTACTCTGTTTTTATGGAGGAGGCACTGCGATAAGACTTTAAATGGCTATTTCACTCCCCAAATGCTGAACTCTTGATGTGACTGTGCATTAATTCTTGAGCACAGCGCAATATTTTGTGCTAAGCTGTTCAGGGACAGATGAGCTGTCCTTGGAATTAGATTGGTTCCACTTGGTTCACGCCAGCCTCTCTTCCACAAAGAATGCTTCCCTTGGCACTTCAGATCTTCTTAGTTAGGGGGTAGCTGAGCCAAAGTAAAACCCTGATCCTCCTCAAGGGAGGTGAATAGTGACTGTCCCCAGGATTCCTGCAGCCTTTCCCTGGCAGCCATACAGCAACTGTACAAAGTATTTTGTGAATGAATTGACTGTGTCCAACAATCTCAGCCTCATACATAGGGTGGGGTTGGTTTTTTTACACTAATAATACTACACTGCAATTAATATGCCAAAAGAATCCAGTGTAATTTATCTAGTTAAGCAGATGGTTACTGGACTGGACTCAACAAGTAGCATGGAGCATGCTGTGTGAAACAGCAAAAAGCTTGCACATGGACAGGTGAACAGCTGCTTTCCAGAATAGTTCAGAAATTATCAGAAGCCTTTTTGTCTTTTCCTACACTATCTTCACCCAGCGGAGTGATCATTTCTTCATTGTCGTCATAGTGAGTTCAACTTGGTGACAGCTCATGTCTATTGAGAGCCACAACAAAAAGAAAAATTAAAATACTTCCAGTAACTATTTCTTTAAGGCAAAAATTCCTGCACACCTAGGTATGAGACATTCCTTTAGGGAAAGCCCTACAAATGAAACAGTGATATCAAAAACTTGTAAAAGGCCATACCATTAACAAAGAGAAAGCATCCAGTCCAACAACCAGCATTCTGATCTTTGCACAAGTGAGACAGCCAAGCTTCCATAACCAGAAATAGGCTTCAAAGGATATTTTTCCCTGGGGCGTTATCAGTGAAGCTCAGATCTTTAGAGGTGTAGAATTCCCACATCTCCAAGCACCCTCACGCAGCCTGCCTGATGCTGCTGCCCTGTGAGATGCTGAGAGACATAAAATCCAGCCCAGAGTCCAGAGCCAAGCAGTGAGGCAGTAGTTCTGTTTTTCAGACATCTGGTGGTTCTTCCACTCTAAAGTCTTAACTAGCAAACTATTGGCTCCTGTATGACTACATTGCTGAGCTTTCACACAAGTTTTTCCATGCAGATTGCTTGTATTACTACTGTCACTTTTTTCTTCCTTTTTTTTCTTTTATTGTAGAATGTTGTAGCTGAGATGTTGTATTTGCTTTACTTTAGAAATAGTTTCTGTGAAAAATACACAGTTATGTGTTAAAATACAGTGCCTGAGAGCTTGGGACCCTTTGCCTGGGCCATTTGGCATTACTGGAATATTTATTAACATAACACTTTTTTGCTGAGATATAGTTCTATAATTATTACATTTGCAGAAGGGAGATGGATTCATGGTCTCATGATTATAGATGTTCATTTTCTACAAAGAGTTAAGCTGTGAAAGGAATGACATGGGCAATTTCTAGGCTATACCTATTCAAAGAGGAGTCTGTTCCAGAACTAAATAACTGTTGTAACACATGCCTCTTCCATTGCTGTTTTCCAAGAACACTTTTTCAGGTGTTGTTGATGAGGAATATATTGATACTTCAGATAGGAGACACCCTGCTCTGTCAGCCTGAATCTGAGAGACAGCACTAGGTGTACGCTGTTTTTCTAATAGGAAGTCTCCTGTTTTCTATAAATAGGCATGTTTCAGTTCTGATTGTTCTGTACTGAAATAACTGGCTAGCTGTCTAATTACTCTAAATAGAAAACACAAATAATGGCAGGCATTCAACCCCTCCTGAAAAGTTGCTCCTAGCAGCTAACTGTTCTACATCCTGGACACTGGCTCAGCAAAACACAAGGTCAGAAGGCATTTTTCCCTTTTTCTGTCTTCAGTACTTTCATATCGATCACTTCACTGTGTCCTGAAGGTGAATTATACACAGTGCATAGTATCCTTTGGAGTCAGGGATCAAATTCAACCCTGGCCAGGATGTATAACAATAAACAAGGGCAGGAAATGAACTGCTTCTGAGAAACGGAGTTCCCTCCAGCTCCCTTTCAATTTGTACACAGCTAGGCATTGTGCTTTATACGTAATTATAATGATTTATTCAAAGGTGTTTACGAGTCAAAGGCATAACATCTTGCTTATCTGATAATTACATAGCTGGTTAGGTTATTGAGTGGGTTGTTAACACTGTCAATCTTTTGCAGTAAAATAAGTGTTTGCTTATATGTTTCTTTAATGTTTCATTTTTTGATATCTGTGCCATTTTTACCTACCTGCAGTTTTTTGTTTGTTTCTTTCACAAAGGAGCATGCAGTGAATCTGTCTTGCCTAAATTTCACATGCTTTAGGTTTGTTTTTTCTTACCATAATACCGGTTCTTGTAATGTGAAATTGAAGATTTCTTTATAGTAATGGATGCAACGTAACTGAAAATTAATCTCTTCAGCTTTGTCATGGTGCTTATAAACATAAAAAATGTGATACTTACTTTCATAGTCGTAGACCTGTTCTGCATAATCAGTTCATTACTGTACTTAAGATAAATTTTAAATCTCTTTAAATGAAATCTTCACCTTTCTTGGCATTTGTGATTGTGATTGAGATAAGAAAAAAATTACATTTTGGACTGGGAAATCAGCCAAAATAATTATCTCTGTGGACCATCATTGGGACCCAATTTAGGAAGATTAGGAAGTTATCACAGATGGATAGCAAAAAATGGAATAAAATATGTGTAATCTTCCCAACCTTGGGAAAAGAACCAGCTATCCACAGAAATATCTGTCCTGCAGACACCTTTGACCTAATGCCATACCCTGCCTTGAACACTATACATCTTCTCTGGCTGCCCCTTCTGTTTGTTTCTAATTATCATCTTGTCACTGACATGGTTTACCCTTTCTTGAACTTACTCATGTTGTCCTCAGCAGATGTAGTGATTTTGTTAATCTTTTGAGAGGTGCTAAGATCTCTAATTAGTCCAGATTATGAAGGTTGCGTACAGAAGAAAGCAATAACTGCATGAGGAGTCTGACCAAGCACTTTGGCAGCTACACTAGCATTTCTACATCACATCACATGCTGTGATATGGGCAAATTTCAAGACCTCTTTGTATCTTCTAATCTATAATGGTGTTTTAATTGCCCCAATTTAGATTTGTTTCTTTTTGAAGCAGCCATCTCTGACTCCGGTGTTGCTTGTTTCCTGATAATAAGAACCCCATGGTCTCACAAGTCAGCTTTGCCCCAGAAGGAAGTATCAGAGCTAGCTCAGAAGCTAGCTACTTGCTCAGTGCAACCTAATTCTCACTTGTACACCAGTTCTAGATGCTGCCAATCTGGTGTCTAATATTTAGGAAGCCACTACACCAAAACTTGGGTTAGAAATTCCTGCTGTTTGCAATAATATGACCAGTATCACTTCTCTAAAAATTAATTACTTCCCAATAATAAAAGACCTCGTAAAATCATGCTGCATGTAGTGGACGTGTGTTGTAAGTGCACCCAGACAGCATGAGTTCACGAAGGGCAGGCTCTGTATGACCAACCTGATCTCCTTCTATGATCAGGTGGCCCACCTAGTGGATGAGGGCAAGGTGGTTGACATTGTCTACCTGGACTTCAGTAAGGCATTTGACACCATCTCCCACAGCATCCTGTTGAACAAGCTGGCGGCTCACAGCGTAGACAGGTGGACTCCTCTCTGGGTTAAAAACTGGCTGGATGGCCAAGCCCAGAGGGTTGTGGTAAATGGAGTTATATCCAGCTGGCGGCTGGTCACAAACGGGGTCCCCCAGAACTCAGTTCTGGGGCCGGTCTTGTTTAATATCTTTATCGATGACCTGGATGAAGGGATTGAGTGCTCCCTCAGTAAATTTGCAGATGACACAAAATTAAGCAGGAGTGTTGATCTGCTTGAGGGTAGGAAAGCTCTGCAGAGGGATCTGGACAGGCTGGAGCGAGGGCCTGAGGCCAGCTTTATGAGGTTTGACAAAGCCAAGTGCCGGGTCCTACACTTTGGTCACAACAACCCCCAGCAACGCTACAGGCTTGGGAAGTGTGGCTGGAAAGCTGCCTGGTGGAAAAGGACCTGGGGATGCTGGTGGACAGCTGGCTGAACATGAGCCAGCAGTGTGCCCAGGTGGCCAATAAGGCCAACGGCATCCTGGCCTGTATCAGAAATGGTGTGACCAGCAGGAGTAGGGAGGTGACTGTGCCCTTGTACTTGGCACTTGTGAGACCTCACCTTGAGTACTGTGTCCAGTCTTGGGCACCACAGTACAAGAAGGACATTGAGGTGTTGGAACGGGTGCAGAGAAGGGCAACGAAGCTGGTGAGAGGTCTGGAGAATATGTTGTTTGAGGAGCGCCTGAGGGAACTGGGATTGTTTAATCTGGAGAAGAGGAGGCTGAGGGGAGACCTCATTGCTCTCTACAACTACTTAAAAGGAGGTTGTAGTGAGGCTGGTGCTGGTCTTTTCTCTCAGGTAACTAATGAAAGGACAAGAGGAAATGGCCTCAAGGTGCTCAAGGGGAGGTTTAGATAGGATATCAGGAAGAAATTCTTTACTGAAAGAGTGATTAGCCATTGGAACAGGCTTCCAGGGAGACACTTCGAGACATGGTCTAGGGATTAGGGAGATGTTCAAAGAAGGTTGGACTAGATGATCCTAGAGGTCTTTTCCAACCTGAGTGATTCTATGATTCGATGTTGAGGTGTTCAGAAAAAAAAAAGAACAAATTAAAGCAGTTCCAGTTATTGAACTTTTTCATTTCTGAATGCTAAGCAGGTTGAACACCAGGGAGCTGGACATCAGTAGGTAGGTCTAACAGGAACTGCCAACCGTGAAATACCTAAATATAGTATCGAACTATGGTAGTGAATGTCTTTTTCCCTTCTGCCACCTGTGGCTGTTAATGAACTTAGCACTACAACAGTTTGCTGTTCCTCAGGATTTGGCTCTGAGTATTTTTTGTTCAAATAGCAATTGCATGATATTTCCTTTCTCAATATGCTTTTTTTCTTTCCTGATAGGTGGTATAAGCCCTTGGGATCTTTTGATCTGCTTACCTTCCAGAAAAACTGGTGGTACTGGCTGCACTCAAATAGAAGACTTGCATCATCTAGGGTTATTCCAGAAGGTACGAGATTATTGTGTTATCATTTCTGGGAATGAGATGACAGGGCTAACTCAAATTTTCAGCATTGACTCATAAAAATAAAAGTATCTAATGCTTATTTTATACTGCAGCAGCATGGTTTAACAGCAATAAAAAAAGTTTTTCAAGTTCCCTATCTATGGAGAAATACTTGCCAGATACTGACATTTCATTCTTCTTTCTATCACATCTAGTAACCAAAAGCAATTTCTCATTTAGATGTAGTATGTTATTTTGGATGTAAGTATTTCAGTGTAAATACTGAAAAATTTTACAACTGATTGTCAAGTTTTCCTTTTCTCTTCTTTAGCTTGAACTTTTGCATTCTTGGCCACCTTCAACCGGCAGCAAAAGTGTCTACAGAAGTCACGGGAAATTTAAGCAATTTACCTTATTAGAAAAGAGAATTTAGAAATAGGGAGAAAGAACTAGCAAATGCATGCAATATTTCAGAATAATTGCATAGGCAGAAGATAAAGCTGGACTAATTTAGGCTTCCCATCTTATATCACTATTGAGTTTCATCTAATGTAATTGCTTCTTTGTAAACATAATTTAAGCACCTCTCCAAACAGTGACAGTGCTCCTACAATTGAGAATGTGTGAGCTCGACCAGTGTCCCCCTCCAGGGCCTTCATGGCGTTCCTTGCTCTGGCACTGCAGTCTGCTTACTCACAGCACATCAGTGGTGCCAATATTTCTTGGTATTTTCAAGATTGCTTTTTTTTTTTTGTATTTGAGCATGTTGTGGGCACAGTTTAGGTTACTTAGATATGCACCTGATCTGTTGGTAAAAATATGTAAATGACTTATAAACTGAGGTCTTTGAAAAAATGTGACCAAACTAGGGATACAATTTGCCTTGCATTTCAAGTAAAATGGCACAGATAATAATGTCAAGACTCAAATGTGTAGACTCAGACTTGAGGGACAGAGCAGAATAGAGCTGCTTTTAAAAGGTATTTGGTTCAGGTGTGAAGTTCATGAGGATACAGAAACCCACTGTGTGTCCACAGAAGTCAGAGCTAGGAGCATGTATGCTGGGATTCCCTGGGACAGGTTGCATTATCTAAGTGTATCCAAACCAAAATTTTTATAGCGTTTCCAGTTTGCTAGAAATATACATGATTTGGATTCGGGTGTCAGATCATAAAACACCCCAGGCTTCTACAAACCGCTTTTTGCTTGTTCTACCCATATTATAATATCTGAGCTCTAATACTGAGCAGTATAATCTTACAGCACTCTGCAATGGCCAGAAGTTTCACACATGAATAACTGAGACACAAGGTGATCAAAGGAATTGTCCAAGTTCTCTCAGAAAGTCTGCAGCACAGTGGAGACTTAAACCAGATGGCCCATATCTTCGGATAACTTTAAATATCGAACTAACATTACTCGCTGATGGCATGTCCATACCACAGTGCAACACAGTTCTTTATTTGACAGCCTGGATGTGTTTTAGCTGTGTTAGCTTACCACTGTTCCCAAACACAGCAATTCTAGTGGCGTAGGCTATTTCCATGCAGGGAGCAACAGTGATTGATAACTGGCAGAGAACAGAGAAGCTGCAGAGACTGAAAAGGGGGCAGGGAAGAGGTGAAAACTCAGTAGCCGGGAGGAGAGCCATAAGTCTAAAATTTTGTTTTGTGATGGCCATGGAGGAGGAGCCCACACTTTAACTTCATTATCCCATGTTGCAGGGATGGCAAAGTTGTAATTCCCTTTTGACACTGACAGTTTTGCACATGAGATATCTCTGACAAATGGAACATAAACTCATTGAGGGGTCCAGGAAAAAGACACTTTTTTGAATGAAATAATTAAAGCTTCTCTTTTTATGTACAGGTAAACATAATTCCAGAAATCCAGCATTTCCTTTGCAGAGAAGAGGGATTATGCCAAATAATAAAAGCCTTTTCAGGTAACCTGATTTCTTCAGATCTTCATATGTGATGATGGTTGTCACAGGAAGTCTCTGAAATGAGACTGTCAGGCTTACAATTCCTTTTTATTTTTAGTTATGAATGCATTGGGAGAAAAAATGAAGCAAAAATGATAATCCATTTCAGACACCACTTAAGTATAGATTATAGTTGTCCAGTATCTTTTCAGGTAAAGATATTGCATTGTTTAGCTATTGCATGCTGCAGAAATAATTTGGCTAAAAGTGCCTTATTTTGGGACTGTTTTGTGTTAATATAGTATATTGGTGTTTACACTTCAAAGCCCTGGGTTTGGTGTAATATGTTTGTTCAGCTTTACAAAAATGTTGTGGCATGGAGAAGGAGTAGGAGTCAGAGTTTGGTTCCCATCCAGACACAGTTTGCTGATAAAAAGCCTTTGTGTATGAAGATCATCAACCAGGAAAGTTTAAAGGTTATGGGCAAGTTGCCAGAGAATTCTAATTTACTATGGGTGAAATTCAGCTTTGAACAGAAACTGAAAGAAAAAAAAGTTGTCCACCATATTAGGTCTATTTAAACCACAGATGGGCACATTATGATCTCAGTTACACTACTAAATATTCAGCATCAATGCTATTTTGGATTTATGATGTATCTTCACTACATAAACTTTCCTTATAAGAATTTTTTCTTTTGTAATCTCCTCTCCTCTCCATTGAGAATTTAGGTATCTTCTGCAGCAGTGTTCTAGTATTCCGCTTAAGTCAGTGTGAGAGAGCAGGGCACCTTCAAACACTACTTCATTTGATCCTAAAATACGTGTTTAAAATAGGTGTGTTGAATTACCCTCTGCATATACTTACTACCCAATTACCTCTCACCACTGACTGTAAATGGAGTCTAGACAAGTAGCTTAGATTAAATACCTGACATTTGGATGCTTGATTAAAGCTGAGGTTAGTAGCTCCTAAGCTAAGCATATAATATTTTCCCTTTTAATTTTTGTACTGTTTCATTTAAAGATTGATTAATATCTAAAACCTATGTGAAGTGTTTCCTTTAAAGAACTGTATGTTGAGGGTCAGTTTAAGTTGGACATTTCAATTTTCCTGGTGCAGTACATTGTCAAAACTGATTATAAGGAACATGCAGTATAATGAATGTCTATCCAGGTCCCATGGGAGTCCTTTACTATGAAGTTATATTACACCACCCAAGCGATACATTCTATTTTGGCTGAGTTTTAAGTATGTCTTCAGTGATACCTAGTGCCTTGGTTCCCTTGCCCTGGGAAGTGAATTAGAAAGTATTCTGATGTAGTACCAGTTTTAGAAAAAAACTGAGCAGACTTCTACAAATTTCAAGGACTTCAGGAAATGGTAGGTCTTACTCATGTTGTAACAGACTGCCTTTGAAAAACATTGGTTTGCCCTCCTACTTGGAGAAAGGCCAGTTGCAGTGGGTTTATTATTTTGCTACCACAGAACCACAAACACAAGAGGCACTCGCCACACACAGAGCTTTCCCCTTAAAATACATACATTTTTACTGGTGTCCATAAACTGTGCTACAAGCCACTTTGTGTATGTGGTCTGTTAAGCTGTTTAGTGTTTTCTCCTGTAAGGGGTTTGCGTGACAAGGTTTTGCTAGTGAAGGGGCTACAGGGGTGGCTTTTGCTAGAAGCTGCTAGAAGCTCCCCCATGTCTGATAGAGCCAGTGACAGCCAGCTTCAAGACGAACCTGCCACTGGCCAAGGCTGAGCCCATCAGCGACAGTGGTCATGATTCTGTGATAATATATTTTAGCCGGGGGGGGGGGGGAGGGGGGGAGAAACCCTGCACAACTGCAGCTGGGAGAGTAGTGACAATATGTAAGAGAAACAACTGTGCAGACACCAAGGTCAGTGAAGAAGGAGGGGGAGGAGGTGCTCCAGGCACCAGAGCAGAGATTCAGGATGGGCAGATTTGGCACAGAACCTATGTCTTTTTTTGCCCACTGTTGGAGGCTCAGAGGTGTATCATATGATGTCCTAGATGGCAATAGATGTCTATGTGTGGATACCTGAATTTAACACTTGGTATCTAAGATCCCCAACTTAACAGAAGTACAGTTTAGAGTGAGGAAACCCAAAAGAGCATTTACTTTCAGCATAATTTATGGTTAGCTGAACTGCTCCACACTGGCCCTATAGACTACACTGACGTCCACTGACAGGAATGAGAAATTAGAGGGTTAATTTTGTACAGACCAAGCCTCAAAGTGTCTCAATCCAGAAATGAATCCCATTTAGTATCACCGGATATTTGACATCTAATTTATTATGAGTGAAATATTGTCATTGAAGGTGAAAGTAGAATCAGAAGGGTAGATCATTTGATTTCAGATTAAGAGGACAAAAAAGCCAAAGTTAAAGCAAACTTCTAGAGCCAAGATTACAGATACTCTCCTCCCCTTCCATTCATCCTTTAAAGCCAGCTCTTCCCACTTCTTTCTTTTGCTTGCATCCTCCAACAAACCTTTCTTTCCAACAACAGCAAAGTTGCAAATTATTAGATTTGTTTGATCCTCAGGTTTAAAATTATATGGGGAAAGAATGGTTTTCATCAGTATTTCCTCCACAAGAGAGTTTGTTTCCTTTCAAATCAGTCACGTACTTTCACTCTTGCGTGTTTGAGTCAACAGGGCTTCTCTGCAATTCCTGTTGAACAGGATCAGTTGGTCTGTTATTACTGTGTTTGTCATTTAGTTAGACCCACAAGAAGCCAAGTAATTTCCTGTAAAAGTGAAAACACAAAGTTGCTGCTCTAAGAATTATGTGTTCTAATTAAAGACATGCTAAGTTGTAGAAAGAAATATCAGGTAGCAGGGCTGAGAGGGTGGGATTACTGGATTTACTGTAGGTATGACAGTGTTGATATTGATAAGCAGTGGGTACAAGGGTAAAGGTTATTTTTAAAATAAATTTTATTCTGTTTGTTGTTATACAACACTTAAACTGATGGGTTTTGTATTTAAGAGAGCACGCCCCTTCTCATACCCCTGTTGTATCAATATAGGAAAGAAAATGAGTTGTAGAAAATATCAGATCAGTGCTTATTTCTTTGCTTTGTCTCTTTAATGGAAAAATTATGCACATACCAGTGAGGACTACTTTTTGGGAGACAGGAGAGAAGCTGGGAAGAGAAAAAAAGGAAAATCAGACAGGAAGAAAAGTTTAGAGGAGCTAAAAGGTAAAAAATGAGTGTGGATAAACTGGATTGAGTAAGAGAAATTGTTGCTAGAGGATGGACATGTGGCAGTGGGTTTGTCATGAGGCATAGCAATGGTAGCGGATTTTAAAATTCAACATGGAAGACACTGCTAAGTGCTTGCTGCTCAGTCTGAGAAGATTGGTATCACTCCTGCTTTGGCAGGTCATTTGGTCCAGTTTTTAATCAGGTGCCTGATGTCTGGGACTATATGGGACTTGGGCCATGAGGAGGTTCTGGTATGGCTATTGAATGACCAAGCAAGGTTCCTGGCATTTATTGCTCAGGTCATCAAGAGCTGCAGCTGTTAACAGTGATCTGTGAGTGAAATCTTCCTGCAAACAACAGAAACCTAGAAGCTCTCTGAGGTTAGAGAATGACTGGCAAAGAGATTTCACGTGTTCATGCTTGGTATCCTACCACAGGTGGGCTGAGAACTGGGCTTGGCTGCCTCCTGAAAAAATACTCAGCTAAGAGATGGAAAGGACTAAGGTCTACAATGTGAGCAGCATTGCCCATCCCCAGTTTAGGGCACAGGAAAGACATCCTGGTGTATGCACAACAAACACTCTCTTTGACAGGTTTTCCTGGGAAAGTAGTGGAAATGCTTACAGCATTGGCTCCCTGATTTACCTGTTCCCTAAGCAATCCAGACTAGTCTGCCTTTCCACATAAGCATTTGTCTTGCTTCATCACCTCCCGGGTCTAGCCTGTGCCATGCATAGCTGTTTTCTCTAATCATCCAGATCACCGATTCTTTTTAAAGTAATACTTTTGCTGTATGCCTGCCTTCTGCATTTCTGTTTATTAGTGTTACTAGTGCAGAGAATTTATGAGTGTCTATGAGATTCACGTGCTCACTTAGTCACCTGTGGGGCTGGCCAACAGCGTTAATCACACAGATCTTGGAATAGGCATGACCCTGATGAAATTGAGTGGGAGGGAGAGACATGATAGTCTAGCCGTGTGACTGAGCTCTCACTGTGTGATATGTTCCCTGCCTGCTGTTAACCCCACGCCAGGTTTCCTCTCCCCTTGCCTAGCAAATCTGCCCTGCTTGTCCCCAGTGTCCCTGGGTTACTCTGGAGTCAGCAGGAAGGGTGATGAGATGAGGGGAGGAAGCAAGGCCCAATGGGGCCACCTATGTGAGAGAGAAATAATAGATGAATTTTCTGTTGTAACAATTCAACATCTCTGTGACAGAAACATGCTTCTTCACAGGGGGATACATTTCTTTTGCCAGCTGGCCCTTATAAATGTCTGCACACGTTGCAACCAGTTTTGTGCCCATTACCTTTCTGCTACTGAAGTTGTTAAGAACCTCAAGAATGAGCAATAAAATCAGCATCTAATTCTTTTCACTTAATTTGATTATAAACTATGTGGGTCAGGATTTTCTTTGTTTTACAGCAGGGTCAGATTTCAGCCAGGACAAAAATATACTTTTGTAATAGCAACAAATATGAAGAGGCTGAAAAAAGTAAAGCAGCTAAATAAATTTAATTGCTTGGCCTATACTATTCTATATTCTACTCTGTACAGAATTGTATGTACAGAATTGTATCTGTGGCTCTGATCTTGTAACAGTCAGACAGCATTTTCACTGAGTTGCTGTTTCCAGAGTTTTATAGCTTATCTCTAAATTTAAGTTCTAGTATAAAGGGTGCACACAGAAGAAGCAGCCCTTGTGGAAAACACTGAAAAAAAAACAACCTCCAGCTTTTAACTGTAAAGATGCTTTAGGAATGATGAGGCAAACACTGTATTTAATAGATACTATTTTCCGTGTACCTGCCAAAACAGAGAAGCAAAAAACACAGTGAATGATTAATCTAAGGTGAAGCTGTATTTGCTGATGCTTATAAAGGAGAAAATATCACGTACATTTCAAAAGGATGCGCTATCCTCATTTTGTCTTTTTAACTCTGAAACTCACAGGTGTTTTTTAGCATGAATTTCAGTGCATTCCAACCCACAGCTTAAATTAATTTCCCTCTAGAACTGATTTACTATAAACTTTTCTTTTACACTAAACATATTTTAGATAGTTTAAATTTCCAGAAATGTAGTTTGAAATTTCTCCATTCTAAATATTCAAGGTGGGTTGCTTTGAAATTAACTGTGTTACAGAGGGAGGGATCACTGCATTTTTGTAATATGAAACCTTTTAAAACCAGTTAGATCAATAGTCAGTAGTGGGTGGGATATTGAACCTGCAGCAATGTGCACATTGACAATGAAGCTTATAACACGTCAAAACCATCACCGGAGTGTTAAGTATCACGCAAGAAATCACACTGCTGTGAAATAAATGGAAATTTTGCCAGGACTTCACTAGGGGCCAAGATTGCTCCTAGTCTTCCTACCTACCTTCAAACATTCAGCATCTGTTTTGAATTTCACAGCCACCATTTTCTAAATGCATAGATTAAAAAAAAAAGAGTGTTAAAGGTTCTCTCTTTTTCTTTAGCAACCTGAAGGCATAATGTGTAAGCCATAGGAGAGTACTAATCTTTGTTTCAGTCTTTTCATCTGATCATTCAAATGGATAACAGGAGGCAATTAAATGGAATAGGTCTGCTTTCTATGACAAGCCCGAAATGACCTCAGAGCACAGAGCAGCAGTAGTTCAACTGAAATAATCCATCCTCCAAAATCAACCCTGAAAAATGAAAGAAATGCACTTTTAATGCTCATTAATTTCATGGTTATACAGCTTAAAGCAGGTTGCTATACATGGCTGAACAAAAGGTACTAGTAGGCTTTATTTTGATCAAAATCCCCCAGTCCTGGAGGTGCTCAGAAGTCTACCTAAGATTCTATGAAAGCTTTTTAAGAATGTGAAGCAATCTTTGCAGCATTTTAACCACCTTTCCAACCTACAAAGCCTGGAAATTAGCTCAGCTTTAAATACTAGAAGAGGTCTAGGTTCTAGCAATGCAGCTTGCCCAGTCTGTGTCAGAAATAAGCTCTGTGTGCTCCAGCAGCCTACACTAGTCAGGCAGGTGTAGCATGACAAGCATCTCAGCACTGGATGCGATATGAAGTTCTTCTAACTCACTGAGACGCCCTGTCAGAGAGCAAACCTGCAAGACTGACAGAGAGGACCTGTTATCAGTCCTTCCTGAATATTGTGCTACAGAATCTGCTGAGAAATGGTACGAGGTGACTATCATTCTCCTTTTTTCCTGTGTGGGAGAATTCAAGTTCCTGCTAGAGACAGACTACCACTACAAAAATCTAGGAAGAAGTTCAGAAGGCTTCTGTGTAGATGGAAAGTCTCCTGTATACTTTCAGGTTTAATGTACTTTCATGTTCTAAAGTTATGTTTTTCCTGCTAAAAAGAAAAGCAATTGGATGAAGACTGCAAGTACAAATGTGCTGAGCTGACAATGTCCTTTATGAAAGAAATGAACAATGTGCTGGACTCAGAATAAAGCACAGCACCTTAGTTGTGTTTCATCCCATCTCTAGCTTTGTGCTTCATTAAACAACCAGGAGCTCCCAAGGTGACTCAGTTGCTCTTGAAATGTTTCTAACAGATCTGACAGTTGATGGGCATTTCAGGAACAAAATGACCTTTTTCTACAGAAAATAGTCTTAATCATTCCTTACTCTGAAATGTAGAAAATACAGCCCATTTTACCATGGGCAAAGTAAAAAAAATTAACAAACAAAACCATATTGTAACCCTCCTTGTAACACTGAAGGATAATATAAAGGGAAGTATAAAGAAGAGGACATGTGTTCATTCATCTTCTGATTCCTTTTCTTTCAATTGAGTGATGCAGAGTTCAACCAGTATGGTCTTCTCCTGCTGAATTCCTTACCTTTGTAGATCACCAGATGTTCATGTTAACCTAAGTGTACCATTTACCAGCAGTCCACATGACCGCGGCTGTGTCAACACTGACCTCTGCTCCAGGAAGTCTTAATTTGTCCAAATGTAATTCTAGATACGGGCAAACCTTTTGCTCAGCCACGCTGTAACTCCTAAATCAGCCATTCTTTATTGTGTATGTATTGAATCTCATGTTACAGTTCAGAACTCTGAGCCAAAGACAAGTAAATAACTTGGGAGCCTAAGGAGGGAGGAAGGGAGCAAGAAGTCGTAGCTGTGTAAAATACTTGAAAGGCCTCATTAGATGGCAGTGTAGCTGCTACGTTAGATGTCAGTTTTTGCTGTCAACTGATTTGTTTGACTCTGTAGTACTTTGAGAGATTGCAGTTGACAGAACAATATCTACCACCAGTTCATGTGACAAAGAGGTGCTTAATTTTTGTGATCTAGAGGTGTTGACTTGCTTTGGTGGATATTATACCTCCCTTTCACATGTGCCCCCCAGCTGTTCCTGTGTCTCGGATGTATGTTTTACCCACTGTTGTGGTTAGAGGGCTAATGTGTGAATTCAGCTGAGAACTTGTAGTGGCTTCCTTACCCGTCAAAATGGCATCATGGAGAACGCCCAGGGCAGAGGTAAAGTGGTGCTGTTTGTCAGTGTTTTCAATGGTACCATTTCAGAGATATCAGCATAAGAAATCTTCAAGCTAGAATTTTGAGGAAGTGAAGCATTTTTTGTAAATGAAAGAAAGCAGGTATCCAGGCTTAGGTGCTTTGCATTACACTGGATCATTACAAATGGCAGCAGCAAAAGGTACTTGTGGCAAAGCTTGCAGATGCTCCTCAGAAAAAACAGCAGTTTGTGTAGCCTAATTACTGCATAGCCACTTTACAAGGGAAAATGTTCTTTTCTAGTTTGTCTTTTTCTTTTAATCTTTAGAGTCTGCTACAAAAATTACTGCTATTAAGATTTGGATTTTTGAAAGAGGGGGCATAATCTGGACATGACACTATGATGCTGGGACTCTTTCTAACTTGGTTTCCCAAGCTGCTTGACACGTATCAACTGCTGAGCCTGCCTCACCTCTTCTATTATAAAATGTTGATGTTATTCATGTACTTCAAAAGGACTGATTAATTAACAACAGCTTGTAGAGTAATTTCAAGATGGAAAAACATGGCAATTACTGCAAACAGTAAAAGCACTGCAGGCTAATTTTCATTGATGATAATGTTGATTAACAAATTTTCAGCTCTAATAAACAGTTACTGCTTTTGAGTGCAAGAGCAGGTGAAGAGTTGCCATGAGAACTGATGCAGCTGAGTGTGCTGCAGTTCAGCACTACTGATGTCTCTTTATTATTATGATAATTGTATTCATTGATTAGTAGCAGTAGATTTACCAAAGTGAGGGACTGTCACTACCTATTAACTCTGCCTGATAGTGTACATTCTCTGTGTCATCTCAAAGGAGCAAGCGCCTTGTGACAGTCTCACTTCCCCTTTTCCTTCTTCCAGCCACCTTGTGATGGGCTCTCTCTCAGGTGGATGCTAAGACAAAACCAACAGAGGTGTGTAAGACACCATACAGCATGAGGAATCATTTACAAGCATTGTCCCTTTTTTAATTCTCAATGCTAATCATCAACACCCTTAATTTGTTTAACCTTCTCTTGCTTAAGAGATGGCAGGTTTCCATTTTTTTTTATGTTGAGGCATTTTGCAATGCCTTAAGGCAATACTAAGCATCTTCTACCCAGAAGTTTGAGAATTTCGCAGGACACTTCTGTTTTTCATCTGTCCCTACCCATTTATTAGTTTTTTTTGCTATATCCAGCTCCAATAAATGGTCCACTGGGTGGACAAATGAATTAATGTCAAAGTAACCTTTTCTATTTCTCTAAAACAGCTAAAAAAAGACCGGTTAATAAAGGTACAAACCTCATCTCATTCTTTTCAAACTCTGTCTTGTGAGTTAATACCATATTGGTTACTTGTTGCCTTAGCAACACAATTAAAACCATATTTTAAAAGGAAAAGGCATTCCATTTTCTCTTGAGTAATGAGCTGAACAGCCCGTCTCTGCTGCCCTATTCTTATTTGCAGTGAAGTATTTGTTTTCTTTTAAATAAGAAAATCAGGTTTTGTGCATTTCCCTTTTCTCAACATTATGGCCATTTTAATTAAAGAAATTGCTGAAAAATGTGCACCTTTGACATAATTTGGCTTTCAGATGATCAGCTGAGAAAAGCTGTCATTCTTGTCCTTTGCTTGGTTCTGTTAATATTGTCACATAGCTATGACCTAATGTAAAAGGTGTATATATTATAGGGAGCTTGGTCTAGAAGCACAGTTCTGCTTTCTTTCAGCTATGTGCTGTAGCCATCAAGGTAGGACAACCTGTGTCTCTTTCGTCTGCCGCCCTAGGCAGCATTGGCAAGGAGGTAGCTTGGATTGAGGTCATGGGTTTCATAGGGTTTTGCGTGACTTTGATGCCACTCACTCCCACTGTGGTCTTCACCACAGGCTACAGGGGAATCTCTGCTCCAGTACCTGGAGCACATCTTCCCCTTCCTTCTTCATTGACCTTGGTGTCTGCACAGTTGTTTCTCTCACATATTCTCACTCCTCTCTCCAGCTGCAATTGATGTTGCCCAGGTTTTTTTCTCCCTATTTAAATATCACAGAAGCACTACCACTGTCGCTGATGGACTCAGATCTGGCCAGTGACAGGTCCAACGTGGAACTGGTTGGTATTGGCTCTATTGGACATGGGGAAAGCGTCTAGAAGCTTCTCACAGAAGCCACCCCTGTAGGGCCCCTCTACCAAAACCTTGACATTCAAAACCAATAGATCCTGTTATCACTGCACAGCCAAGTAAGGAGATAGTAGCTGGTTTTGTCTCTGTACCATCAACAGATGGTCACTTACAAAGTCCAAATCAGTATCATGCATAACACAAGACCAAGATGCCAATGAGAGTATAATCTGAACATGAGGTGCTATATTAATAAGTGCCTGGTTTTGATTACTGAAGCCTTTAATCCTGCTAGATGGTGCATGTAAAGCAAGGGACCAGATTAATTTTAGATCCCAGTGGAGCTTGAAAGGCTGAACAGAGCTGATCTGATGAACAGCTGATAAACATAGACAATCACAATGTCATTTTAACAGGATCTGTATGAAAATGAAGAGTTCTCTTCCTTGAATGGCTGCTTACAGCTCATCACCAGAAAAACAGCTGTGGTTTTATTTTTCATTTCATGTACCAAAGTCAAGAGTGCATGCTTAAAAAGATAAGCTATACAAATAAATTAATAACTTTAGCACAATGCAGTATGCCATTAAAAAGATAAGTAATAAGGTTTGGGAGTAATTGTGAACAGCTTGACTTCCCCTGACTATTACTTAAAAACTTGAAATGTGAGGTGTGTTAGAATTAATGAAAACCAGCCTACATGAAATAATGACATAATGTAAGGGCTCTGTGATTTTTTTTATCAGCACAGTAAAAGCAGAAAATACATACCACCCACTGACTGATCCCACGTCACAATATTCTGATTACTATTAATGGTCACATGCCTCAGTAATCTTGAGGACTCTGGTGTATCAGTCCTGCTCCCACTGTGTTCAGTGGCAGAACTAAGCCTCCCAGAGGTTTCAGTAACTACAAAAAAGTAGCGTTAAACGCTGAACCTAGAAACAAGGACGTGGTTATTTACTGAGATGCCTGTGCGATTACAGTGGCAAAGTCCCTTGGTCCTTAGTCAAATAAATTTCTTATACCCATTAATTGTAAGTAGGGCTACATGAGAAACAAAGTTTTATGAACATATTTCTGTGTTTAGAAATAAAGGGTTTCTATTTAGAAGAAGGAGAAAGGGGATGCTTTTTGTATGCAGCACTCATGCACTCACCTATAAAGTGGGAGTTGCATCTAAGCCTCTGAGCTTGCAGCTGGAAGGGGGTGCTTGGTAGGTGTAAAGCTCTCTGCTAGGATTATAGTCTCAGCATTTGCTATTTTACATTCTCAGCTGATGCTGGTAGCTCCTCTCTACACAGTGTTTTATACATTTTATCCTTAGCAGAAGGAGTTGACTGCTGCTTTCAATGCTCTGCTGACTTTCTTTCTCATCCCCTTGGTGCTTTTTCAGACCTTCCGCTCCCAGTTGTCACCACAGAGTGCTCCGGCCAGCCTGGGCTGTCAAGGGCCAGTGCCGCAATCAACGTGTCCCAGGGCAGCGAAAGCACTGACGAGACACGTACTGCTCATCTGCTGCACTGGTGGAAGCAGAGCAGGAGTGCACAGCTGTAAGCTAATGATACCCTACCCTCAGAAACTGTGAGCACTTCATTGTGGAGTTAGTTGGGAGTCAGGGATGCAGAATGTAGCAACAGAGGAGACCACAGCAGATGGACACTTGGATATATTGCATCTCTTATACTTGCTTAATGTTTGTTTCTCTACTTGCCAAGCTTGCATGTTTTGTGTGTGAACAGCTAAGTGTCTATGTTGAAGATATTAACACCGCTAGACAGATAAATACAGGCCCAGAGACACCCCTGAATGTTAAGGTCTCATGGTGGCTGATCTATTTCCTGCTCCCATTCCTGCCTTGCCCCTACCACAGACACACATATGTAGTTCTTTGCACAGAGATATCCCTTCCCTTAAGAAGAATCCAGAAGCACTTGAGAACTGGCTGTCCAAGTGCTGTTTCCTATGCCACAGGTTCTCAAAAATTTTACACTCTGAGGACCTACCATTCTGTACAAGGGAGAAAAAGGTTTCTTTAAGGTAGATATTATTAGACTCCCTCAAGAAATGGCAAAATTGAGGTCTGGAAAGGCCACATATTTCCAAAGATTACAGAGAAATGGGAGGAGAGGCCGGTGTCTTTTACCAGTAATCACTCTTAGAGACTCATAATTTGTATAGTCATCTTCTCATTGCATTTGCTATGAGGTAGATTGATACTCAGAGATTTTAACAGACAGAATAATAATCACATTTGTGAACAGGCTGAAGTATAGCTCTGATTCCCCAAGTAACGAGCTTCTAAATAACAGATATTTCCCTTGTTTTTTTTTTTTTCTGTCCTGCTTCTATGGCTGATTCTTTGTGTGTGGACTGTGGGAGCTGTAAGCCAGTATCTAGGGACCCATGTCACTACCTAGACAAAGTTAGCTTGTGTAATTCTTTTATGTTTAGCTGATTTAGTTTGGGTTATTCCTAGGTGTCACAGTCTTTCATAATATTTGGAATTACAATTTATGTCTTTCATTAGCGAAAGCATGCAGTACTGCATGTTTGTGCTCCTTTATTACATTGAACAAAGTGCTAACATAGGATTGTTTGGGGGTTTTTTTCTGAATTTGCTATAAAAACCTGTTAAATCTGGATACCTGAACTATGCACTTCTGTTATTTAAGCTGCTTGGATTTCTTTAATGTTTTTACCTTCATTCTGAATGTCCTGGGTGTGCAGCAATTACAATATGCCCACAATGCATTTACCCACATGTACTCTCAAACATAAGTCTCCTAACATACTTACTTTCTGTGTAGATTTAAAAGATTTAAAAATACTGAAAGCAATAAAAGGACTTGATGTTCCAGCCTGCTTGGTTTCATCTACTGTGTTTCTTAACTCAGGGGGAAAAAGGCTAATTTCCTATTTCCACTAATTTCACTATTTCACTATTTTCTTATAGCTCATTTTCCTCATTTGCCAAAGCACTTCATTAGTGCTATGTATATTTATTACTTCCCAGGAATCAAGTATCAGCTTCACCAGACCACAAGGACATCCTTAAAGCTCAAGGCCTTTCTGTCATCATCAAAGCATATGTGCTTGTAACATCTTTAACACCTCTACGGGCATTCATTCATTCAACCACCACTGTCTGGCATCCACCCAAGAAGAAGCACTTTTCTGTAAAGGTAAACATTTAATTTCCTAATTTTCCCATCTTTCAGGCAAAGAAAACCAGGTAGTAGCTGTCTCCTCTTTTAACTCTTTTTAATTTGCAGTCCACAGCTGACAGAGTATTTTCCTGATGTACAGCTTTCATTTCTCAGAATGAGTGGGGTTTGCTTCATGAAGCAGGGAAGAGTTGCCCTGTGCACTGGGAGTTACGAAGGGCCCTGGGATTTGCTTGCCTCAGAGTCTGTTTTTATTGGTGACATTTGACAGCAGTGGCAAGGTTGGAGCTTTCTCTAAAGCACAGCAGCAGGGGTGCAGTCACACAGTTAACATGTTTTGCCCGGATATTGACAGTGTTGTAAAAAAGGAAAGTAAATATTTAAAATAGTTTGTTTAGATTCCTTTTTTAGGTGCAGTAAAACAGAAGGAGGAGGGTCAGGGCACGTCTAAATAAGGGAAAGGAAGTACACCATGGAGAGAGTGGACCTCCCATGGCCTCAGTTTTATGAAGAAGGATTTTTCACGTGTATCTTAAGTAGATAAACTCTGGACAGCTCTAAGTGCCTGGAGAGACCCCTCTCTCTGCACATCTCTCCACATATTCAGCAGGCCTATGAATTTCCAAACACATCTTCCCATTCCTTTGTTCTTTCAGCAAGGGATCGTGCTTGCATAATGGCAGCTCCTCGCGAAGGAACTGCAGTTCAGTGGCAGCTCCTTTCCTATGAAAGGAATAAGATCACAAAGTACTAGTGATTTCTTGAGGTCACATAGATCAGCTCCTGCAGCGGCCATCTGAGAATGGGTGCACTGTGCCCATGTAGCCCTCTTGGGGTAGGAGCAGGTCTTGGCTTTGGATCAGTCTGAGTGCTGTGGTGTCACTGTCAGGACTTGTGATGATGCCAGCCATTTGGTATGTTCTACGATTTTAGCTCTCTCAAAATTAAGTGCCTAGTCTAAGCTCATTACCTAATTCTAGTTATTGGAGAAACAGACACCTCTAGAGAACAAATCATCCTACCCAATTTAGACACTAATTTTGGAATGAGATGAGTTTCCTGCTAAAAGTGTCTGCTTCCTTCTGTGTGCTACGACATTCTTAGAGAACAGGCCAAATTCTACATTGCCAAAATTAGATGAGGTGAACCTACTTCTCTTTCTTTCCTCCCTCAGAAGCTATGGAAGCCCACAGACATATTATTTTGCCATCTATTTACCTCTGTTTACATTTAGGAAGGCTAATGGTCGCTCACTTTCAAATCTTGGAGTTCAGGTTTGTTTTATGTTTATTAAAATAGCACAACATGCAGCAGCATGACTATTGCAGCTGAAGTGGGGACTACTTTAAAGGCTAGTAGTCATTAGTAATTGTGATACAACTCTGTAAAATAATTCCCACTGAGGGAAGTCTGCTGAACAGGGTGCCAGCCACCATTTACAGAGCACTTTGGCATCTGAAGAAGCAATAAAAATGATAGATAAAAGCAGCAGTGCATCTACAGTAGTTCCAATCTGGTTACTGCTGCAGTGGCGTTATATCTTCCACAGCTTTAGGCAGATTTGTCAAAATGGCGAAAAATAAACAAAAAGCAGGCACCACAGAAAACACATTTGTCGTGATGTAGAGGTTGAAATGCAAATTAACAAAGTGATAGAAAGTAGGGTGTGTAAGACTGTCTCTCAGCATAAACAGTGTGCCCTATAAAGAACCTGGGAGGAGTCAGGGAGTCTCCAGGAGAAGTGAGACACTGGGAATTCATTGAGTGGCCAGAAAGCACTACTGGGAAAATCACAACGAGGCTTCTGTGCTTGGTGCAGAGGCATCAGGCAGGAGATCATCAGTCAGAAAACAGTACTTGGGAGAAGGTTTAAATTCAACCATTTCTATCCTTTGGGATGAGATTACATCAAGTTTCTCATAAACTTCATGGAGCTGTCAGTTGTTGCCAGGGGGACATACAATGCCAGCAGAGTGATGTCCTCTGCCAGCGTAGCCAGTGGAGTTACACAGGTTTGTACCAGCCAAGGAACCTGGTCCAGAAAGCTCCTAAACTTTTGGTTTCTGTCAAGTCTATCATGTAGGAAAGAAAATTGCTTGTTATGTTGTGAAATTCTAACCTGTCAGTAATCAGTAAAGACAGGATCTCTGAGACCTGTTCTTTCATTGATTGACAGAATACCCATCAGTGTCACTAGAGACTGAACATGCCTATAGAGGAGACTTTGTTCTAAAAATTTGCTAGTGTTTAATGTGGTTTTCCCCATGAGCAACTGACTGAATTTATTTTTTTAAAAAAACATATTAGAATAGTTTTTATCATCTGCTGCATTGCCATCATAGATGTGCTGCTTTCAGTAATGTTGCACAGTAAGTTAGAAACCTGCTCGGTGTATGTAGGCCTCTGGTCAGCAAATTTTGTCATACCAGTATAATTAAACTATTATCAATGAGAAATTGTGGTTAACTTGGTTACATTACTGTCACAAACTCAGTATGCTAAGTTTAAAATTTGATCTTCTATGTATAAAAATACTATGGTTGCTAGAAGTAACCAGAATGTGTTATATATGAAGGAGAGATTTTTAAAAAGACTGGAGATGGACTATCAGATGATACAAAATGATTAAGAGAAACTGTGTAAAGAAAAAATGGGAGTTTAATGAATTAAATAATACTGCATTCTTCATGGCTTCTTTGTTAGTAAACTATTATAAGTGTTTTTTACAACTCATATTTACGTATCCTAATTATAGCGGCAAGGCTTCAGAATGAGTCCTTGACTAAGTATTTGCCAAATGGCAGTTCAGGAAGAGTTCAAGTCTGTTTTGCTCACCAGCTGCCAGGTTTTCTCTGGATTATACATATTTTAGTATCTCTGTTCAGAAAGCAAAAGCAGATAAACTCGGAGCTGGCATGAGGATTTTGTGTGTAGTCAAGGGGTGGCAAAAGTGCGACTCTAGGTTTGGGCCTTCGCTGAGAAGATACAGGAGATGCAGGGGAAAGAATGGCTTTCTGCCACACAAATGTTTTGATATGAGACTTGCGTAATAGCCTTACTTACTTGGGGAAATTAGAAAACCCCTTATTTAGACCATCTGTGCACTGAAAAATTAATAATAAAATAGAAGCTTTCTATTTTGCATATGGTACCAATTAAGGGATGGGTCTCTGTCAATGTATGAAATAATATTCCTTAATCAACGTCATGCATTGAGCAGAAGGCTGGCCCCTGAAAATTATTCAGTTTTATGGAAGCTGGTGCGCAGAACAGTCATTTGTGATAAATTATCTCAAAGTTTAACACACTGTGAAGTGCTTCCTTTGCCCTGCTATTAACCTTTCCCAACCTGGCCCCAGTTCATAAGAAAGAGATGCACTTTTGTAGACTGTAGTGGTGCTATGCCCTGTGTCACCTGGGAAGGCTCTTCCGTGCTGTCAGCAGCTTCCCATGGCCCCGCTCTGGCTCACTGTCCCTTCGCTCATCCAAGGTATAGTCAGGTGCCTCCTGGATTTGAGTTCCTTAACTGGTGTTCTTGCATAACCCTCGATACCCTCAGCTGAAACTATGCTCTTAAGTGATTTTCCAGTTCTGCAGTGAAGTAAACATAATTTATTAAAACCAGTTTGCTGTTAAGCTTGCTGTGGTCACTATAATGATCGCTGAAATTCTCTCACTGTGTACTAAGTATCTGGAAACTTGAGTAAAGAGAAATACTTTTAATGTGTAACATATATGCAAATAAAACTGTACCCTCGCCTACCCAGGAAATACATACTTTAATCTGACGTGGAGGTCTGCCTTAGAGCCGAACACTGTGAAAATTAGGTTGCTGTATTGCCCTCAAGTGGCCAGTTTTGATACTACTGCAAATAATAGCCGCAGGTATTTAATGAGAGGTAGAAGGCAAACACACGCTCAGATAAAGAGCAAAATGCTTAGAAATAGCACAAAGGCTCAGGATTTTTTTCCCTTTGTTTTATTTTTGAATTACATATTCCTGCCCTGTCACTTAGCAGGAGCAAATACAAAAGAAAATTGCCATCATATCTTATTCAATTAAATTGCAGGATATTTGGCAATAAGATTAAATTTGTTCATTAGGTTCTGTAAGAACTTAGCATATGAATGTCACAGCTCTTGAAAGTAGCCTGTGTAGCAAACCAAATGTTGTAATGCTCCTCTTGCTGGGACAGTGATCATAACATAAATGCCATCTCTGTTTTCTGTTCTCATGGTGTCTAAAGCCCTATCATTTCTCTTTTCACTGATGTAAGAATAAAAGTCTGTCTGGACTGGGGGAGATTAAAGACGTGCTTAGTCTGACATTCTCTTTCTGGCAACAACCAGGCAAGAAAGCATCATGAAACTGTGTAACAAGACAAGCATAAAGTGACACTCATCACTGGGCAGACTTTAGCTATTTCTGGTAACCTGCAAGGTTAGAAATACAGAACTGGAAGCAGAATATATATTGTTATGTTTAATAAGCTCCAGTGAACTTTTATGCCTTGCAGTTCTCTACTGGATTTTTTCATCAATTAATGCTTTTGGTTTTCTCAACATCTTGTGGCAATGAGACTCTACCAATGATTTATGTCTTGCTTGAGAAAGAATATTTATTTCCTTTAAAACTTCCACCTGATTACTTAGTTTCATATGCCTAATTCTTGTTTTTAGAGAAAGAATGAGCAACCTTTCCTTCTTTACCTTTTCCATGTCTGTGCCAATCTGTCATGCAGTGCACAAATAAAGTTAAAATTGTTCCTGGAGTTCTTTTCTGCTCTTCTCATTACTAACATCCCAGTTTAGCTAGAAAGAGCTCTAGACTGATTATTCTTTATAATGTGGATATGTCATAAGTTAGTATTTACACTGTTATCCAGGCCCTTGGCTCTCTGCTTCTCTCCTGGTCCACAGATCCTCTTGCTCTGGCTGTTCAATCCAGGCAGCTCTGTAAGCACGCCCCTCTTTGGCTGCCAACTTTCCCAGACCTACGTCCCATTATCCTAATTCTTCTTCTTATCTTTCTGTTTTTGCTTTCCAGCTTCCCTTAGCCAAGCTGATCCACTTTTGCTTCTCAGAGTGAGCTGGGAAATGCTGTTAGTAAATAACCTTTACTTTTCCACTAAGAAGTTGATGCTGGATTGGGAAACCATTCTTTAGCTCAGTCTCAGGCCAAGGACCTAATTCAGTGGTTGTTGAAGCTAGTGAGTCACTTTTTGTCTTTGGACTTAGTCTTAAGAGCAAGGATCTTTAGAGGAAACCTTTCTCAGATGGCCTTTTCACGCAGTTACAGAATCATGGAATGGTAGGGGTTGGAAGGGACCTCTGGAGCTCATCTAGTCCAATCCCCCTGCCAGAGCAGGTTCACCTAGGGCAGGCCACACAGGAATGTGTCCAGGTGGGTTTTGAAAGTCTCCAGAGAAGGAGACTCCACAACCTCCCCGGTAGCTTGTTCCAGTGCTCCGTCACCCTCACAATAAAGAAGTTTCTCCTTATGTTTCCTCCTCCATGTAAAAAAAAATTATAGAAGTGTTAAGGGACAAGAGGGGTTTTTGTCCTGAACTATTAAATACCATCTCTTTAAAAATCTTATGAAAAGAAAAAATATACATAAATGTATAAAATAGCTGAATAACACCATGGTTTCCCCTTTCATCAAGTGTTATGTTAGAGCTACAAAGAAATGGCACATTATAACAATAAATCAGAGGTGGAATAAACAGAGCTACCTAAAGCTAACATAATAAATTTGTGATAAATTACTGCACGGTTTTCTCGATGATATATTCTGGAACTATTATTTTGATGATGGGTACATTTTTCTCCCATTACATGTTTTACAACTTTTTCTGTATTCTGTGATAAGTGGAGAGGCCTGCCTGTGCTAGCAGGCAATATAGGAAATGGCTTCATTGCAAAATACTTTTTTTTTCTGGTCTTCTGTGTGGTATCAGTCTGTATCCTTACAATCATCTTAGATAATAGAATCATAGAATCATAGAATTGTTTCAGTTGAAAAAGAGCTTTAAGATCATCGAGTCCAACCATTAACCTAACACGGCCAAGTCCACCACTACACCATGTCCCTAAGCACTTCATCTACATCTGTTTTAAATACCTCCAGGGATGGTGACTCCACCGCTTCCCTGGGCAGCCTGTTCCACTGCTTAACCCTTCTAGTGAAAATTTTTTTCCTAGTATCCAACGTAAATGTCCCCTCGCACAAATGGAGGTAATTTCCTCTCATCCTTTCACTTGTTACTTGGGAGATCAGGCCAATCCCCACCTCTCTGCAACCTCCATTCACATAGTTGTAGAGAGTGATAAGGTCTTCTCTGAACCTCCTTCTCTCCAGGCTAAACAACTTGAGTTCCCTCAGCCACTTCTCCTAAGACTTGTTCTCTAGACCCTCCACCATCTTCATTGCCATTCTTTGGACACACTCCAACACCTCAATGTCTTTCTTGTAGTGAGTGGCACAAAACTGAACACGGTACTTGAGGTGCCGCCTCACCAGTGCAAAGTATGGGGGGATGATCACTGCCCTAGTCCTGCTGGCTACACTATTTCTGATACAAGCCAGGAAGCTGTTGGCCTTCTTGGCCATCTGGGCACACTGTTGACTCATAGCCAGCTGTTGACCACCACCCCCAGCTCCCTTTCTGCCAGGCATCTTTCCAGCCACTCTTCCCCAAGCCTGTAGCGTTGCTGGGGGTTGTTGTGACCAAAGTGCAAGACCCGGCACTTGGCTTTGTTGAACCTCATACTTCTGACCTCAGCCCATAGATCCAGGCTGTTCAGATCCCTCTGAGGAGCTTGCAACAAAGCAGCTTTAGATTGCAATTACTGTGACTACTTTGAGGTATCTACCTTAGGATGGCATAAAACATGCTCTTCAAATGTGTGTTCTGCAGTGAGGTATAAAAGGTACCTAGACATTTAGCTCATACATAGACATTAAGTCATGTAGTCATTTAGAGTGGGATTCCTCTAAAGATTTTGATACCTGAGTGAATTGTCTTCATGTGAGCTCTGCCTCTGAATGCCTGTTAGAATCAACAGAAAGCTGATGAATGCAGTCAGTGAAGGCAAACTGTCTTAAGTTTGCACTTATTGCCATTCCTAAAGTTAGTTAAGGAAAAATCTTTCTTTTTTGTCTCATCGGGAGGCAAGATTGTGCTAGGGCTGAGCTAGAAGGCAATCTCAGAAAGATTGCTACAGTTTATTTTTATACTCTTTCTCAGGGAAATCCTCAGCTGGCCATTGAGTTGACTGCTCTAGAATCTCTCCTAAGAAAGTCATCTGCAGAAAAATTGCCAGAGGAAAATCCTCTCAAGGGAATTACGACAATCACCATAACATCCAGCCCTATGGGTGCCACACTCTTCCACTCTCCTTGAGTCCCCATGACTCTGTGCATGAAGCTTGCAAATCAGAATTCCTTTGACAATTAAATTGCATTTTTTCAATGTGTCAGGCTGATAGTTCAGTGTATTTTGAGTAGCAAAAGGGATCTGTGTCACTGAGATCATAAACCTTATTTTAATGACTGCAGATTTTAAAAAGTGTATGTCAAAGTGGGTAGAGAAAAGCATTGTAAAATTAATATAGAGTTAGCCAAATCTATTTTTTTCCAATGGCTTATCCTAAAGTAAAAGTAGTTATCAGTGACTGAAAGATCAAAGAGTTAAAATCAATCTTAAGAATATTTTTAGTTCATTCTGCCTTTACAGAAATTATGTGCGCGATCCATGTAACTTGACTTCATTTACACACTTGTGTAAGGCATTAAATAAAATTGTGGAGCCTACCTCCAGCTGAATGCATCCAGCATGTGGATGAACAGCTTCAAGCTCCTAAGAAGTCTTGCAATTCTGTATACAGTGGTGTCATTGTGTGAAATATACGTGCACGTCTGTGCCAAGTTTTACAGCCTACTAAAATTTAATACCTATTCTTCTGCTTAAAAATTTGACCCCCAGAGGGTCAGCTTTCTCCCAGTCTAAATTCCTGTGATTGCCATCAGTTTTTCCCATTTTGTCTTCTTTTAACTATTCAATGATGCTTTTAGTCATGCTCAATCAATAATGAGATTGAATCTTGCAGTACAGGTAGTCTGTGTCCTCTGAAGCTGAGAGAACCAACATTAGTTGTGATCATCTGAAGAAACCTTCAGTAACTTTAGTATTTTGCAATTGAACACAGATATTTTTATGCTTTTGTTGAGCACACTCAGAAGAACGTGAAGTTGCTGCAGTTTTCATACTTTATCACTCCTAATCCATGGAATTTACGTTTTCTCTGTCAATTGCTGAGAATCTTGTAGAATCTGTAGGAGTCAAACCTAACTTGAACTTGTTTAAATAGGGCTTTTTTATGAATTGGAATTTAACCTGAAGTAGTCATTTCTTATCTCCATCAGTCTTGAAGCAGCCTGTCTAAATATTTTTTGTCAGTCGTTGGCTTAGAATAAACATTGTCCTAAAACCTGATATCCCTTAATGAGAACCTGTTGAGCAATGTTTTTTTTCTAGTCTGGCTAAGGAGGGCTGTATCTAAAGCACAGTTCCTTGGAGAAGACAGTTTTGTTTTAATGCCCGTTCTGCTGGAAACAGTTGGCTGTTATAGCCGAGAGCATGCTCTGAGTGCAAAGAGGGCAAGTCAGCCTGTCTTTCAGACATTCTTACTAGAAATATATGTATTGTTTATCCTTTTGTTGAGGTGCTTAGGAATGTATTTATGGTGAGGAGCAGACGAGCTAATGGGGCTTTTTCTGTCCCTCTTGTCCTTCCTTCCAATAATCCTCATCTGTCTTTATAAAATTCTGCAACTCCTTATGTTCCCAGTGCAGCAAAATATCACAGCTTCTCCCTTAGCCCCTCAATACCCACTGCAGGTTTAGGAAATTAGAGAAAAGGTGCAAGCCAGTATAGCAGAAATGTGACTGATGTACAAGATCTGGCAGAGATGCTGGAAATAGTTGTCAAAGTCAGCTGAAGAACCACCATGTAGTTTGACCTTGGTGACATGAGTCTTCATTTTAAATTTTGTATTTCACATGAACAGTTTAAGTAACTAGTTTTGGCCTGAACAAGGAACTGAAATGAGAAAATTTCACTCAGAGATTATTGTAAGACAGAACTGATTTGAAAAATGTGCAGCTTCTTGTTCTTAACCTTTGTACTACACTGTGGGAGAAACACAGCTTTGGTGATCGTAGACTTTGGGAAACAAGTTCTTCTCGGCCTGTTGTGGCAATGAAATGGAGCGTGATCTGAGGATTTGCATCATTTCTTTCTAAACAGCCATTCTGGGGCTCTCTGCCCTAGAGACTCATGGAATTGCAGTACACATGGAAAAATTTCTACAGCATAAAAATACAGTGTGATGTAATTCAAGATTTCAGCATCATGTGAATATCCAAAGGGCAGAGTTGAGGCTATATGTGCAACCTTTACTTTACAATTCACTTTCCTGCAGTTAGTCAGAGGTTGAATTTTATAGCTTTAGTCATATTGTCATTTTTTTCCTACTGGCATTTCAAATAGCTTTATCAGAAACAGGAGAAAAAGCCTCAGGCACTGCAAACCTTCATCCCAGATCTGTGCAAGGGGGACATTTCTTTTGGTCAATAAAGCTTGGCAAGAGAACCACTCGTTAGAATAAAACCAGAGGTGATAAGAACAGGAAGACAGGTAGACTAACTTCCTACCCACCAGTTATTTACCGGCACAATAGAATGGAGTTACTAGAGCTGAAGAGAGCACAAAGGAAAGGAGGATGAGTGTTAGCTGCATACTTGAGTATTTCCCATGATTGACTGCTGGTAATGATACAGTATGTTTTGAACAGGAAAGTGAAAAGTGCTTAACAGCAGTGTGCTGCCTGAAGAAACTGAAAGCCATTCATCCATGCCAGTGCAGACCAGAATGCTTGGTAGTATTGATGCTTACAAGGGGAGGCTTGAACACTGTCTAGAAAATTCTGTGCACAGAAGTATGTTGTAAGATCTGGTGCCAGCACGGTGAATACATCACAACACATCGCCGGTAACTAGCAGTGTACCCCCAGGATCCCTACTGGACCCATTCCTGTTCAACATCTTTGTTGAATGTCTGGATGATCGGACAGAGTGTATCCTCTGATGACACAAAACTAGGAAGAGTGAATGATACACCAGAGTGAATGATACATCAGATCCCACTTGCTGCCATGCAGTGGGATCTCAACAGGCTGGAGAAATGGGCTTGCAGGAACTTCCTGAAGTTCAACAAGGGGAAGTGCAAAGTCCATTACATGGAAAGGAACAAACCCAGGCACCAGCACCTGCTGCAGGCCAACCAACTGGAAAGTAGCTTTGCAAAAAAGGACTTAGGAGTCCTGGTAGACACCAAGTTGACCATCTGCCAGAAGTCTTCCCTTGTGCCACATGTGGAGTGCTGTGCCCAGTTCTGGACTCCCATGTAAAAGGGATTTGGAGAGAGTCCAGCAAAGGGCCACTACGATAATTAAGGGACTAGAGCATTTCTTATATGAGGAAGGGCTGAGACACCTGGGAGTTTTTAGCTTGGAGAAGCTTCTAAGGGGCTCATGGGTATCTCATTTATGTGTATGAATACCTGAAGGGAGGCTATAAATAAGAAAAATCCAGGCATTTTCAGTGGTGCCCAGTGGCAGGACAAGAGGCTGTGGGCTCAAACTGAAACACAGCAGGTTGCTTCTGAACATCAGGAAACCCTTTTCTACTTTGAGGGTGACTGAGCACTAGCACAAGTTGCCCAGAGAGGTTTCAGGTCTTTATCCTTGGAGGTATTAAAAAGCTGTCTGGCTATAGTCCTGGGCAACCAACTGTAAATGACCCTGCTTGAGCAGGGGTGGACAAGATAACCTCCAGAAGTCCCTTGCAACCTCGACCATTCTATGGTTCTGTGATTCTGTGATCATGCTTTAGAGCCAAAATATCATGTTAAACCTTGTTTCAGACTTCTGCTAAAGGGCATGCTTGGTTAACCCATCTGTTGTGGATACTTGTTCATGACCATAGTAGTCAAAAGCAGCTAGAGAGATGTCAATCACATCAGTCCCTAGTGGGGTTGTCTACAGAAGCCTGCATGCTTCCATCATGTTACCCCAGTGGGACATGTATAAGTGGGTGATTATAATGACATTTCTAAGTCAATTTAGTAGAGAAATTCCTGGAAATAATCAGAAATTTTTCTTCTCTGAATATCAATACAAAACGTTTTCTCTGTGTACTTTATGTGGTTTATTTCTGAAGATAGTACTTTTTTATAATATAAATGTATCTGTGTGGTAATATAGTACTACTAAATTACCACTGAATCATAGAATGTTTGGGGTTGGAAGGGACCTTTAAAGGTCATCAAGTCCAACCCCTCTGCAGTGAGCAGGAAGATCTTTAACTAGATCAGGTTCCTCAGAGCCCCATCCAACCTGACCTTGAATGTTTCCAGGGATTACAGTTTCCCTGAATCTCTACCTAAAGTGGTGAGGCAAGGGAGTTCACATGAGTGATGAAACCAGTTGAGGACAATGTTGTGCAGGCCAGTGAATATGCCACTGGGAGGATTCATGAGTCTGAAAACTTCAGAGTGCAAGAGTTCAGTCAAAACACAGGCTACTGTGGCTGATCATTTTTTTCAACACCTTTCTTGTATGTTCTATTTAAAGCTTATTAACCTAGGGTAAGGATTTATAGTCAAGGTCAAGTGGGATAGCTCTTGGCACAGTATGTTAACTTTTTTAAAAAAACCATTAATATGGAGTTTATTTCTGATATACTTATTTGTAAACAAAAAGTAATTTTCTACTAGTGTGATGAGCAAAGCTTTACATGCCACTTTACTATGCAAATGAGTAAGAACTGAAGTTGACATTATAAGGCAATTTTTACTTCTACTAACCTTTTAGTTTATGATCTTAAGCGCTATTTTACTGTAAATGCTCAAAAATATATGTAATCTCTTTCACAGCTGCAAAGGTTTTTTGAGATATTCTTCAAAAGCAGTTCTCCCCAACAAGCCTTCAACAACATGAAGGAAGCTATAAGCAAACTTCTACTTGTAACTGAGGTCTTCAGTGAAGCATCTGCCTCAGGACCAAATCCTTTCAATCAGTAAGTAACTTGCAGCCATCATTCCTGTCCTATTGTCAAGATAGCTCCCTAGAATCAAAATTGTAGAGGATATATGACTCCTAAAATATATTAAAAAAATCCTCTCTATTTCATACTTCTTCATAAAATGAAGTCATGCTACATTTAGGGATTAAAACTCTTCAATACCCACAGAGTTTCTAGTTTGTGAAAAGGTTATGATGAATACTTAGGACCAGATGCTGTGTCCTGATGAAGTGTTTCAGGCAACACAAATGAACAGAAATCAGTCACAGTTGGGCTAGTCCTAACATATATAAAGCTGTATTTTCCTTCAGTGAACGTTCTGTCATATGTCAAATACTTAATGTTAGAGTAGCCAAGATGGTTCAGAGCTGGCTGCAGCAAGCAATCTGAACAAAAGACACTGTAGAATACTTAATGAAATGTACCTTATGAAATATACCTAGGCAGCAACAGTCACATTTCTGTGGGTGTTAAATCATTGTAATCACTTCTATTAGAGTGTTACTGTTCTTACACATAAATCAATCTTTATTATGTAATACTTTTATTAATTAAAATTAATATTTGTTCTATATATGTTATGTCACATCCTTGACATTTTTATGATAAATACTAAGCTACAATTTATTATATTTGTAAGTTTTACAAAGCTATTTGAGAAGCCAGGTGTTTTGAGCCGCAGTAATATAAAGCTCATTATTTAACTTATGCAGGTTCAGAATAAAGCTTACATTGTGAATTAAGAGGGTGGAGAGGAGAGGAGGAGTGTAACAGGGCTGGAGCTATTTTGACAGCACTCCAAAGTCTAACATTCTTTTACCAATGGGATGGATATCTCTTATTTATCTTATTGTAACCCAGTGCTTCCTTAGAGCTCCTGGCCCATGCCTTCAAACATCCTCATAGCTGCAGCACAATTCTTTGGCTTCAGTGAGCCCTTCTGTCTTCAAAGCTTTTACAGGACCTCAGTCTCATCAAAAGTAATTTCCTCCTCCAGTGTAGTTCATCTCCCTCACTGGTTTAAAAGTCAACAACATAAACAGACTTTGATACAGCACTGTTTTAATCAGCTCACAATCTGACTCCATCTATGGTTAATTCTGCTGGCTCTTCTTAGAAATTTTGTTTCGTCTGTGTTGCATGCTGTCTCAACCAATGTGTATATGTTCTTGCGTGTCTTCTCTGGACCTGTCTATGTATGTCATTGTAGCACATATACAGACATGGTTTGGTGGTGGACTTGGCAGTGTTAGATTTACAGTTGGACTGATGATCTTAGAGGTCATTTCCAACCTAAAGGATTCTATGATTCTGAATTTCACAACAGTACCTAACCTCACGGAATCTGGTTCCTGTTATATTGTATTTCAGATGCAGCCAATGTTTCCAACTGCTAACCTTTGACATTGGATTTGGCACCTCCATACATCCAGTAGTTCTTAAGGTGAGAAAATTATTGCTTGACCCAAAATCTTACACTGAAAAGAACACAGCAGAGAGCCCTCTTTGATAGGTACTCCCAAATCTCTGAGAAATGTCAAAATACACTAATTTTGCCTGGAAGTGGAGAGCTGCTGTGGGATAAACCAGTTTTTAAGGGACAAAGTTCCTGTGATGAAGTTCACTACATCACTGAAGTATGCAAACCTTTCAGTTTTAGTATTAAAAGACTATCACTCCAACTCAATATCAATGAAACAATCCATAGGAAGCATTGCATGAAAGTAGAGTTAGGTATTAACTGTTCCAGAACAAAGACTAAAGGAGGAAGTTAAAATATCACAACTGGCTTTTAACGGGAGTTAAAGTTCTCCGTGAATTGTATTGTACTTCTTCAGCTCAGGACCTGCTTTGACCTCCACTGTGCTGCCTTCTTCCTGGATGGTCCTCAAGGCCCTCGAAACCACAGAAAAGTTACCTGTCTCAGAATAGCCTGGCCAGAAACAGAAAATTGTACTGCTTTCCAGCTGCTTCTCATTACACCTGTATATACATACAAATATGTATATATCTAGGTACATAAAATCTTTGTCCATATTTATGATACATGAAATGAAAATGAAATTAGTATCCTGGGAAATATCCTGGGAAATTACAGGAGAACACTTTTAAAATTCATTCTCAGTTAATACCTGTTCAAGTTTCTAGTAAAAAACAGTGCAGTCAATGTCTTCATGCTTCACAAAATTAAAAAAAAAAAAAATCCTTTAAGCATAAAGGAAAAATGGACATATGAAAGTTTTCACAATTTAAAACATCCATGAAGACAATATCCTTAATTAGTCTGGCAAGGCTTGTTTAGCTAGTATAAGAAATGTGACATTGTAACAATGTAATAATTGCATACCAGGCTGTAAAAAATTATCCAGAAGTTGCTTAAAAAACTAAACATAGGGCATAATGTTTACCTGCCTATATAGTGGTCTCAAACATCAGCCATAATCCATAAATGTACAGTAAATCAGCAGGGTTTAGTAGTTTCTTACGAAAATACAAATTACTCTAACAATAATGGTTAACTCCTACAACTTTTGTCTTTCCCTTGGAAACCATAGCATGCACACACCCCATGCAGCTTGAAGTTATATTTGTGTTATGCTAAAATGCTAATTTATATTTTACAAACATGAGTTTATTCATTGTGTTTAAATATTGTAAAACTTATACTTTCATCTGTAGTAACTCTTAAATGCCTGAGTTTTACGAAAGCTATGTTAACATATAATATTATATGTATCATTCCAATACATATATTATTAATAATATATGTGTTATTATATGATATTTTAATTCTTTAATCAAATTTTAAATCAAACACATGAAAAAACCCTCTCATGAGAATGCAGTATTGTACTCTGTCCACTGGAGGTCAGCAAACATTGTGGTGTGTGGTTCTCACAGACAATTTGACTACCGTGTGTAGTTCTGACAAAAATCTGACAGCAAGTTTGCCGACTGCACCAAGCTCTGTGGCACAGTCGACAGTTTGGGTGGACCTTAGCATCCTTGAGAGGTGGACTCTTGAGAACCTCGTGAAGTTCAACATGGCCAAGTGCAAGGTCCTGCAACTGGGTTGGGGCAATCCCAGGAACAAATACAGGCTGGGTGATGAGTGGATTGAGAGCAGCCCTGCAGAGAAGGACCTGGGGCTGTTAGTGGATGAAAAACTGAGTATGAGCCAGCAATGTGCACCCACTGCCCAGAAAGAAAATGGCATCCTGGGCTGCATCAAAAGAAGCAGCTGGTCAAGGGAGGTGATTCTCCCCTTCTATTTTGCTCTCATGAGACCCCATCTGGAGTACTGTGTCCAGCTCTGGGGCCTTCAAAATAAGAAAGACATGGACTTGCTTCAGAAAGATCAGCGGAGGGCCATAAAAATTATCAGAAGGCT
>VZZY01015665.1:0-76996 GCA_013400335.1 Eurystomus gularis
GCATTTGGGAGCATAATTAGAGTAACAGTTTTTACTTAATGTTTTATTTCTTGCATTTTTAAAATTCTGTATTTTAGTCTGCTATATTGTAGAAAGTCTGCTTCCTGCTAAATGCAATGTTTAAAATTCCCTAAGATGGTAAGGGATAAGCTACAAATATGGACTATCAGGCAAGCCCTGGAGATTTAGTTAATCTGACCTAGATGTTCTTTTGATGATTGAGACCTGCAGTATGTGAAAACACTTCTCAATTTCAAAATGAAACACAAGGATATCTGTTGTATAACTCAGCTGTCCTTGTAGTGACAGACGCATCAATCATTTCTGAACAGGAAAGGATTTACTATAAAAAGTTTGTAGCTTTGGAGCTGTTGAGTTCATTGCCATTCGGATCAGCAATGATATTGGAAGTTGTAAGTGAATTCAGCATTTGAATTTTACCATGTCCTAAAGAGGATTAGCTACAAATGCAGGGAACATACTTTTTTTCTTTTTCATTTTCAAGAGCCTGTTGTGTAAGATGTTAATTCTTGACTTAGTTCTCAGCATCTTTTATGTGAAATTGCTTGGTAGCTCTTAAAATGCACTTAACAGGTACCTATAAACATAAATAACTATGAGGGGAAAAAAAACAACTAATTGGAAAAAACCCAAGTACCTGAGGATACTGTTTATATATACTGCTTTTGAAGATGTGAGAAGCCACTGTTTTTCTGTAACCTCTTAGGTTGAGACTATTTTCATAGTACAGTTAAAGACATAAAAAAGCTGCTTCATGTTGAAGAACTGTGGGGTTAACGTTGTGTTATTTAAAAACCTTACAGTGGTTGCGTAAACTGGTTTGGATGATAGGTAGGACTATATGGCCCAACATTTACTCTGCAGAACACTGATTCCCGTATATTTATCAAATTTTAACAGTTTTGACTGATGTTTTGCTTTCTGGCTTTCTAGTCTATGCTGAATTATTTCAGGAAGATATAAATGGTAATAATTTTGCACTTAGAGAATACGGAAAAAGGAAATTAGTCTGTAAATTGACTTTTTCAATGGTAATTGTTTCCGCTGTTTTGGAACCGAGACTCAATATTTCTCACAGCTTTTTGTTCAAACTGCCTCTTTTATGCGAAGTAGTGTTCAAATGTGGGGAGTTGCACTTCATGTTTAAACAGGAGAGATTTATAATATTAACAGCTAAAAGCCTTCAAGAGTCAGAATGTGTGTTTCTCTGTAGGAACGAACATTTTCTCAGAGTCACTTTGAGCTATATTGATGTGATTTTGGACACCTGAAGTGAAAGCAGAGTCCTCTCTGTAAACGATCCTTGTGCTAAAACAAGAGTATAAATAAAGTAAATCCAAGTGCTCTGTGGGAGAGAAGGATAAGAGGTGAAAGTGATGGATGCTTTGCACACAGGTTTTAATGGATTTTTTTGTTTGTTTAGGTATGTCAGACATAAGTCCTGGCATGCCTGTAACATGTTTCTTTAAGAACTTTGAGTTTTCCCATATTTATTTAAGATTTTAAGTGGCGAAACTGGTATCTTGATTGTGATCTGTGGAGCTGGGAAGGCGCAATGAGGTAGACTGTACCAGATGGAGTTTCCAAGGGTTGAAACCTTTTTGAGAACATGTATTCAGTAGGTGTAGTCCATTCAAAACAACAAAGGAATGAATAAGTAAGAGTTCATCAAACTTGGGAAAACTAATAACAGAAAGAACTATGGCATATTGACTATTATACATCGGTTCTTCGGTGTACACACACTTAAGAGAAAGTCTTTGCTCAGTTCTGGGATAGGAATTGCCTTACAGTTAGTATACCCAGCATCTGCAGCATGTTACAGTTGTAACTGTTACTGCTCTGTCAGTTCCTGATTTTCTTACTGACCAGTAGCAAGAGAAGTCAGTATCTAAAAGTGCTATTGGCTTTAGGTATTCTTAGTTGTAACAAAATGGCTAATGTTTGCAAAGAAGAGGTAGCAAAAGCTCATGTTGCAATTGAGAGGCATGGTTTTCTAGGTGCTAAGACGTGGTGGTGATGTTGGATATGAACACTTCATTTTGAAGACAGCTTGGAAACATTTGATGTAATTCTTTACCATGAGTAATACAAAGTATTACAATGGGTGATAGCAATAACACCCTATTACTGTGGTGATGGAAATTATTTGACATCTCAGTTCTTCTGAAGTGTATTTTAAATCAACTCTCTCAGCAGTGCCTAACCAAAAGAAAACGTCTTGAAGAAAATGAATGCAGTTTTATAGTCTCTCATAAATGCAACCTAACATGATTCTTTGTGAGCTTGTAGTCTCATTCAGATTTCAACAAACAAAAACTATGAACTTTTATTACAAGTACATGTATTGTGTTTACTTTTCCTTTGCATATTCTATGTGAAGTAATGTGTTTCTTCTTGTGGAAATATTTTACAGACTCCTGGCTTGAGAGCACACTCTGGAAGGCTGCAGTGGTTTGCAAAAAGGTGTATATCAAATAATCAGGTACGTGGCTCATATGATGTCCTCTGTGTAACTGTCATTGTATTGCAGGAAAAATTGTTTTGAAATATTTCATTGCTTGATTTTTATGGCTGTGAAAGGATATGTGACAGGCTGATGAGGTGAACTTAATGCTCTGTGTAAATACTGGTGTATACTTAAACAGAAATATTTTAGCTGAATGCACACACCATGTAAGTGCACATATATAGAAAAATAATTGTTTAACTGAGGTATAACTATGTTCTTCTTTCTTTTTAAAGATGGAGACTTTGGAACACTTGGTAGAATTAACTCAAAATCTATTTGAATGTGATAGAGATGAGATGTACTACTACCTACTTCAGCTATGTGGTAAGTGAGCTTGTGATCTTTTTTGCGTTGTAATCTGTTTTCTTTTGTGGTTGGAGATAGGAAATAACTCTGAATTGGAGAGGAGTTTTATCCTTATATGCAGTTGGCCTGGAGAGTGTTTTGGAGGCATCTTGTAGGGGGCAGAGTATGGGGATATTTTTTACCCGCAGACCTGAATACTTAGAGAGTACAAGTCTTCCAATCAGTGTGATTTTAAAGTTTATTCTGTTTTGGTTTCTAATATACTTAAAAAAGAAAAACTGCTAATTTGTTATAGCTTTGTAACTGATAAAGATCTGGAGTCTCCTGTAACTGGATCTGGTTCCAAAAGATGGTTTTAAAAAAAAAAAATCTACCAACTCTTAACCAGCTAAAAACTAACTTCTGCATCGTTTATAGGAATGGAGCAGTTTTTAAAATTGAAAGTTCATTTTATGCTACAGACTTAGTGGAGGGTTTATCTATAGTCTTTCTTACTTCCCATTTTCTGTATTTTTCAGTCTGCTGGTGTTGTTATTCATTGTCTCACACTGTATTATACATAATAAAAATTTGGAAACTTTAGTTCTAGTTATTTTAAGGTCTTGAATAAACATTTTTTGTTAAGATTGGATGTGGACCAGTAAATAACAAATTGGGACATAAAAAAAAAGCATTAAAAGGATTGATTGCTATGTACTTTGGTAATGTGTGTGTGTATATATCTATTAATGAGCCATTAAAGCAATTTGATATACTTGGTCATGGGAAAACTTGTATTTGAGCTTGAAGTAATTTTAGGCTGTTCTCCATGCATATTTTTGGTTGACTAGAAGTAGCGATGATTTAATGCTAAATAAAATACTATTTGAACCCTCTTTTTCTTTTCATATGGTAATAAAAGAGGTTTCTTCATTACTGTACTTACTAGAAGCAGAAGAATTGAATACTTTCACAAAAAAATGACCATGTTGCTTTTCATTCCCGGAACAGCCTTAGAATGCTTCAAAACCCAACTGTAGCATTACCGAGTTCTGGCTTTGCACATACTAGTTCACCATCTAATACCAAGTAGGCCTGAAAAGCAATCTTGTCTCAACAGGGAGAGATCCTTCCTATTTCTCCACTCATCGTGTTCACCTCTGGCAGTGACTAAGTCTGACAGTGTGCCTGCTAGGAAGAGAATCTAAGAAGATACAATTTATCAAATTCTGTCATGCAAAATCTTCAGTCTTCTTTCAAAAGACAAAACCAATTCCATCTATTCATAGAAGTGGAAAGCATTTGTGGGTTTCTGTCACTATAAAAGATGAAACCCATGCACATTCCTGCTTTGAACCATTTTAGATTATCTATCAAAGCCGCCCCATGCACAAGTATGGTAGAGGGTTGTTGTTGTGCACCTAAGCCATAACTCCAGATCTATTTTAAGCATATGAAAAAGACTCTACCGTCTAGTCCAAGCTGTGATCAAAAATGTTAAAAACAGTGCATTTGGTTTTTTTGAATCAGAATAATTTATGCTGGAGAGAACCCCAGGAGTTTTAAGCCCTTTCCCAGAGCTAGGACAGCTTCTAAGTTAGATCACATCATGGCCTTGTCTAGTAAAGTTTTGAGTGCCTCCAAGTGTGAAAATCAAATGGCCACTCTGGGCAACCTGCTGCAGGGTCTGATCATCCTCACATACTCCATTACTTCAACTTTCAACCACCACTTCTTATCATTTGCTGTGCACTTCCATCTGTAACTGTCAGGTAATTCAGAACAGCAATTGGATCCCCTGTTAGGCTGCTTTTCTCCAGGCTGCCCAAAACTCATCATCTTCGACTTCCTTTTTTACTTCATCTGCTCTAGCCCCATATCTGTCTTAATGGGTGAATTTGCTCCAGTTACTAGCATCTCTTTTATGGTTGCAGAGCCCAAAACTGGACACAGTCCTCTACACGTCCCTGTGTTTGGCACTCGTGAGGCCACAAATAACATGAAAAAGTGTTAAGGCATTTGCTGTCCTGCTCTGTTAGCTGCCATAATAATCTGCTTTAACATGTCATCTACAGTATGTAGTCCTTAAAACCAAGCATTTTGCTTGAGATAGGGTAGTCCCCAACTTCATTGTCTCTTCTAAAAAGCTGAAGGGATGCCAGAACCTTGTTGAAAGTGGGTTTGGATCTTGAACAAGCCCAGTTACATATCCATGTATTTTCCTAAACCCATGCTGCTCCTGTAACATTTCAGTACTGCGTTGCACTGTTGTTTGCAAAGCAGCATATGCTGCTGTGAAGCACCAACTTTGTAACAATTCTAGAGAACCTCCAAGCCTGTCATGCCACTTCCAAGTGGCTGCTCCAGTTTTAACTTGTGTTATGACTTAGTCCGGTGGAGCCTGAGCTACAGAACAGCTGAAGTTCCTTAACTGGACGGTGGAAGAATAGCTGAAGAGCCGCTGTTGCAGGCTGAGATACTGCTGTGTGAACTACTCATTCTGTCATCTGCATTCTGCTTCTACCTTATTGCCTTGCATCTCTTAATTTCTGGGATTCTGAATTAAACCATGGAATGGAAAGATTACAGGCAGCAGATGTTGGGGTTAGGTAGCTGTGAATAGGATCTACAACCAGAAGTCACTGCTGTTCTGGGGACTTGTAGTAGGAGACACAGGAAACCCTCTGCTCTATGTAGTTAAATAGTAATTAATTGTTTTCTTTCACAAAATCCAGCTTTATGCATATTTGCAGTGGTGCATGTATAAATTACTATTACTATAAACTTCTGGGATATACACGCTCTAGCTCAGTAGCAGCATAAACCAGAGGATTTCATTTCAGAATTTCAAAATAGAACTTAGAAATGGTAGAGTGTTAATGTTTTATAATAATTTAGAACTTTTTGTAATTGTTTTTACAATTAACAGTCAGGACTATTAGACCTGACGAGCTAGGAGAAATGGTGTCTCATTCCTTTGAAAACTGATACAAAACTTTTGGGGTTTTTTTTTGTTTGCATCTTCTGGTGTCCTCTGTGTATTAAAAGCTGTTTAGAACTTTTCAAGTTGGTGGTCATATGAAGTGGAAGTACATGATTAATTGATGAATTATTTTCCAAACATACTGGTTTTGAATCATTTTAGATACATGCGTATAGTCTAAATGTGCTTTTATCTGAAGATTTGGATCTTATTTCAGAGAAAAACAGTGACTGGGGAAAGGCTGAAGCTGTTTGGACTAAAATTCAAGAAGAGAATGTTGTTCCTCGTGGGAAAACGCTAACCCTACTGGCTGATATACTTGAGAAAAATGGTCAGGTTGTTCCATTTGAGATACCTAAGGTAATTAGAGTTTAACTTTCCTAGCTAACAACACTTTTGAATATTTCTTTCCATCGAGAAATGTTAACAGATAGCATTACAGTAGATTAAGTAAGTTTCTTTGCTTTAAAGGCCAGAGATGAAGATACCAGCAGCCTACGTGCTTCCAGTGTGGAAGAAAGAAAAATAAGGATGCTTTGCAAGAATAACAATGCAAAAGGTAAACTGACAGCCACTGGGTTTTTCCCCGCTCAACGTTAATTTTAAAGTTTTGATTAGCTATAGAGCAACAGAATCTTGCTGCTGCTTTTTGTTGGTTTGCTAATATGTTAGGAAAGGTTATATGATGATATTACCTGCCGATAATGTTTCAGAAACTGATATGAGAAGGATGTGCTAAAATATTTAAACTATTGTTGAAGATGCTGACTTTTAAATGTGTATTTGAAAGCCAGTCTGCAGCAAAGCTGCCAATTTTGAAATTACTGAGGTATTGCTGGTCTGTAGTGCACTTTATACTCTTGGATTAACACGATGTTCTAGATTTTTAAATGTAGCTATGAAACACCATATTAAATTGAGTTAAATTTATGTATAGGATTGATGCTAAAAATAATAGTCTTATTGTTCCCGGAAAATCGAGCTGTTTGGTCACAAGCTCTTCTGGTGTGAGACATGAAGTGTGGTGAGAAGAAAGATTACTATCTAATGGAATAGCTGGGACATGGTTATGAAAAGGCAGTTACCTATTAAAAGAGATTTTGTATTTGCCCTTGCTGTTGAAGTCTTAATAAAAAGATCAGATATGATTCCAAAGTATACTTCAGGTACGTTATTTAAGCAATAGATTTGACAAAGAAATAGAATAGATGCGATTAAATGAGATGGGACTATATTATGGAGATAACTGCACTTTTCCTATCTGGCTTTTATCTGTTTTTCAGTTTTCCATTTGTTGATGTTGCAAGGCTATTTATTTCTATTTGCAGGGAGGATTCAATGTGTTGCCTAATGTCTCTAACTTCTTTACAACTAAAAGTAAAGTCAACTATTTTTCTCTGTAGAATTTGCAAACTTTTCCTTTTGTTATTCCCCCCCCCAAAGAAATACAAAGACTGTAATCAAAAGATGAAAATCTCTCCCCATAGCTCACTGTTTCCAAACCCCTGTGCCTGTGGGTGCCACCTGACAAATAAAATGGCCTTATTGAGACATCACTTTAGATCAATTCTGTTATGAAAAATGAATAGCTCTTCTGTGCAAACCTGCCTGCCTCAGATAAAAACATAATTGACTTATGCATGGGTATTTGCTTTTGTATATAAGGAGGAGGAGTGTGCCTCAGTGCAGTTCCTTTGCCTTCGTCTGTGTTTAAATTATGGGAAATCCATTTCTATCCATCTCATCCCAAAGCAGAATTGCAGAGTCAGAACTAGTATTACTGGACCTTTCAAAGGTTGCATGAGAGCTGTCCATTTCCAGCATTTGCCAAGGTGCAGAGCATTTGAATATTCTGGAAATCTTTATTTTCTTCGTATGTACTATGACAAATAACTAGGTATCTCACTTGAAAGCAGAATAGAAAATAGAATTAAATAGGTTTAAAAAAATTATTTCTGCTGAATGAGGAAGATTTATAAATACAAGATAGCTAGTTATTTTCTTCTGTTATCAGTATCTGTTACAGATTGGACACACAGATTTTTAAACTTTGAGCTTTTAAAAGAAGAATCTGTCAGTCATTCACACAGTTAACTTCTGTTGTTAGTGAAATGACCCTGTGGAGTTATTCAGTCACAGGAGCACTGATAACAAGTCTGAAGTAGAGTCTGGATATTCTGTATACGGTGTGCAATCTTATGTATATGAATTTAGGAATCATGTGTAATATGGCGGACAGTGTTTTCAGGAAATTTTTCGTGCTGGTAGATCTAGGGAATCAAAAGAAAATGAGAAATGCAGAAACATTTTCACTAAAAACTAGGCAAAATTAATGCAATGCGTGTTAGAACGTTATTCCTAGAAAAGTGTCCTGTGCCTTTGATAAGCTAAATGATCAGGTAGAGAGCAGGAGGAAACCATATATATGCCTTGGACTTTGCGGAGAAACTAGCTTAAAAGAAGAATATAAGCTGTAACTGCTAGCAGTCTATGATGACATTTGATGTTGAATTTACCAGCAAATTAGCCCTGCAAATTCTTTTATTTAAAGGTGCAGTATTTGAGAGGAGGTGGTCTAGAGCCATTGGGAATTAACAGGAAAAAGACAGATGTTGGAAACAGTTCTTCTCTTGTGGGGAAACAGTTCTTTGTCTTAAAATATGAAAACTAAGTTGTCACTTTTATATAACATACAATGTAATTTTGATGTGAATGTAGTAGGGCAGAATATAAGTTTTTATCAACATCAGCTTTTTGATAGGAAAAAGATTAAGTTAATCTAGTTATGTAGATAATTTCATGAACTTATCAACTCTGACATGGAGATGTTTTGAAAATCTATTCTCTGATGTGTTTGATTTGTGCAAAGTCATATTTTCATTTTTATCTCGATTCCTCTGTGTGAGAACTTGACTCTAGGGGATCATTTTACACATATCCCAAACAGTTGCAATTGCTGAAACAAATCTGGCTGTCTTGAGAACTGAGACTTTCTTGAGAAGTTGTCACTTCTCTAACAAATCTTTCTACTTGAAATAGTACAACACAATATGATTTAGAAACCAAGAACTTTCCTTTTTGAATGCTAATATGTAAAGAATGCTATACTTCAGTAATTTCAGATGCCATCTGAAGAAGTAATAAGCTGATAATACCTGATCAGACATTCAAGACTTGTCTAGGTATCTTTAAACATGCTACTTGCACTGGTGCAAAATAAAGCTAACAAAATAAGAAAATAACCTGACCAGGATAATCAGTTCTGAAGTTGTGACTGACCTACACAACTAAACACCCTGGAACAGGAAAACAAAACTGATACAAAGATTTTTAGTTCTTCATTGAACTAGTCATTACAAAAACAGAACTAAATTTATTTCCTTGTAGAAATAGATCTTATGTTTTGTGGACTATGATAATTGATGGTAACACATGCTTGACATCACGTCCACTGATGGCAAGGTCCATTTCTGTACCCAGTCAATGAAAAGCATTATTCAGACAGAGTGAAATCCTGTTTCAGTCTGAAGACAGCAGAGCTTTTGTAGGAGTCTCCAAATATAAGGAGTTTTTTGCTTTAAAAAATAAAATTTAAACAGGCTTTCACAAGCAGGAAAAACCTATCATCAGTCAGCCACATTTCTGTAAATAATTGGTTACACTTGTGATAGATTATACCAGTGAAAGCATTTTTGTTATTGTCGAGTGTGATTGCTAGTCTGCTGGTACCTCAGATTTAAGAAAAGTGGAAGAAAAAATTCCTTACCCACTGGATTTAAGTGTGAACACTGTAAATGCTGGTGTTCAGCATCTGAGCGAGCAAGAGAGTTCAGCACATTACAAGAGACCAAGCTTTAATCTTAGACCTATAAGTAAAGGTGGTGGAGGATTTCAAGACATTTCCTGTGTCGTTCTGTTGTTGTTTCATTGGTCTTTTGGTTGACAATGCAATCACTGTTATAATGTCAGACATCAGTCATATTCTTGCTCCATCTCTCTCATGACTCTGTCTCTCTTTACATAAAACTCACACTGAAGTGGATTTAATTTTTACTGTGATAGCCTTATCTTTAATCTCTGTTCATATATATTTTTATGTATACATGTATGAAAATATATATATTTTACGTATACTCCTTGGTTGAAGAAGGTTAAGACTCAAACCAAAAGGCACCCCAACAGTTTTGGTTTGGGGAATGCCAGCTTAAAATTCCACAGCACACTGTAGTAAGTGCTCTTAGTGTGATGCTTCTTGTGACAGTAAGATTTAAATGACTTGTCTTCACTTTTGCTTTCAAAGTACAAGAAAAAAAACCCACTTATCTGTGAAATTTGTAGTGATAGTCCAAATATTTCTGACATTTTAAAGGTTATCATAGCTATGATTTGAATTAGCAAAAGGGCTTTTTTGAGTTTCATTAAATGAAACATGCGATCACGGTTTAGATGTAAAAGATCATTTGAGGTTCTTAACACAGCTTTCTAGCATGTGTTACAGCCTGGATGGCAGGTTTTGCTGCATGTTTATAGCTGCATAATCTTGTTTCAGAAAAATAAATGACTGAAAAGTGTGCTTATCATTTTTTTTTCCCCCTTTTTGGTAACATCTTTTCATACACTGACAGTTATTGTGAATGCATGAAATAAAACTGTTAATCAGTCAAACAAATGCAGCATAGTTTACTTGTTAAATATCTGTATATTTGTAAATTGTATGTTTTGTATAAATCTTGTCGTAGCCAAATAATTTGATCTCCCCATATTGGAATCACCTCCTATATTATTTGTTGAATACTGTTGTGATCATGCACCAGACACTGTAACTATATACCCCAGAATTAGGTGTTGCTTTAAAAACCGTGAGTCTTCCTCTTCTAGCCAGCTGTGTTGGTATTTAAGCAACAGCCACGTATAGAAAAAAAGCAGCAGCAAACTTTGTTCTGTGGAGATACGTGTTAGTTGATTGTTGTATACAAGCAGTTTTGAACAAGCTGTGACCAACAGCTCTGGGCTCAAATATGTAAGCAGAGGATAAATAGATTTAAGATGGACTTTTTCAGTGAATAGGTGATTTATTTCAATTACACTTCATTTTGGCTTTTTTTCCTTTTTTAGAGGCCTACAATATTTTCCTGAAAATGGAAGGGAAGAGTGAGTTTCATTATCATTCTTATGACACCCTTATAAAAGCATTGTTGGTACAAGACTGTCTTGAAGAAGCCATGAAAGTGAGACAAATGTAAGGCTTTCCTGGGGGGGGCTATTATTTGGGGAAGGGGGTGTTCTTAAATAGTTTCTGGATCATTTTCAGATAAGTCTTTATCTTTCAGTGTGAAAACAGGTCATGACTAGTGATTTGGTCTATTTCTTACCATAGCTCCTGTGTTTCATAGGGTGATATGCCATATATTAAGAAGGTACTGGAGTGACAGTATGTATTGCTAATAACTCCTTTCAACTAACAGTTTCAACAAATGTAGTTGGCATCAGAACTGAAATTCTACCCTTCTGGCAGTCTGTCTTTTCCTCTTCAGAGCAAGATCCAAACAGACAAGATTCCTTCACTTAACTGCCCGTGAGCCTTCCCTTCAGTGCCCGTCCCTGCTGCTGTCCTACCCTGCCCACGCTCACTGGCAGCTGGCTGCCTGCCAAACGCAAAATGGTGCATTTGATTGTGACGCCAGCGGCTAGGAGATGACCATAAACTTTAGATCCAACTTTTACACTTCTGAAATAAATCCAACTTGCTGTCATGTGTTATTAGAATCACCAGAGTCAAATTAACCTTTAGTGAGTTGTATGGTACATCACTTGCTTTAATTATTGCTTGTAATGTGTGTTCTGGTCAGATTATAGGCTTCAAAGTTAAAAGTCTTACTGCTAATCAATGTAGAGGTAAGAACAACAAAAATTTAAGTTTTAAGTTATTTAAGTCTTTTAGGTACTTCAGCTAAAATAAGAACAATGGTTGTCATCAAGTGTGTTCTCTGACTGAGTACAGTGAATTTGAAAGTGTGTGTAGTAACTTACACGATGCATAGAGTACTGTAAAAATCTAATAATTTTTAGAGTAAATTTAGTTTTTTGATGTCCAAGAACAGTATAGTATAAGAAGATGATTATTTTTTTCATGTTTTCTTTAAAAGTGTTTAGGCTGAAGAAATGTCTTTCATTGAAAAAGTGTTTGAGTTTTGCATTCAGAATAACAATTTTTTTTTAAGTAGGTTTCAGTAACTGAGCTTTATGATAAGGAATGTTTGTGCTTGATGGATATATGGCTTGTATCAAGGAAAAGCTAAAGCAGTTTATCAAATTAAGCTCCCAGAAATGGAAATAACTGATAAATTTTTGTAACTAGAAGATGGATACGATGTGTTTTAGAACTGCAAAGAATGTTGATAAAACTTAGTTTGTTACATCAGTATTTTCTGCAAATGTTTATCAAATGATGTATTGAAAGATTCTTCAGGGAAGAAGTTTGAAACTTTCTACTAAAGATTTGTGCATGCATTGACTGCTTCCCTTATAAGTGTGCTACAAGCACACTTGTAAGGAAGATGCACAGAGTATTGCCTGTTAGGAGCAGTAACTTGCAGATTGGAAGAGCAGAAAGAAGGTAGTGGTGGCTTGTTCCTAGGTTTTAAATGATTCAGAATTCCTACTTTAGATAAATGTTTTAGTGTGTTAATCAAAATGCAGGAAAAAAATGAACAAAAAAAATTTAAGACTGAAAAAGTTGGAGATGTATTTTGAAGGACTAAGACTCTAAACCTTGAGATATTTAGGAAAAAAGAAGATAGGATTTAATCAGATATTCTATTATTGGTTAATGCTCAAAACCAAAAACCACAACTCCCGTGCTTTTCAGAACTAGCATGCTCCATCTTGTAGCATAGAAATGCCAAAAAACGACATTCTAAGAAGCCTGTAACAGCTCACTGTTGCATCAAGACAGGAAATGCTTCATATTGGCAGTGCTCGTGGTGTTTATCTGTGTCTCTTTTCTTCTAGTTACGTTACATTAAGCATTTTCAAAAGTCTGTAAATTTTAAATTATTCACTGAAATAGAGAAAGTGATTGTGTGTGTACCCGTGGTTGAGGAATAGCAAATCTGTGTATTTTGCACACATTTCTGCATGCTTGACAATTTTTCCAACCTCATATTACAAAGAGATTACTCCTACAAAGCCTAAATGTGTGCAGTGGCCTGAAACTTGTGCAACTCGTAATATTTTCATAAAATACAGAAAAGCTACCTTCATTTATATTAGCTAGCATCTTTTTCTTTTTACTCTGCTTGAAGCTAAATTTGAAATTTAAATAATATTTAGAGAGCCTTACTATGAGCATTAGCATACACAACAAAATAAGTAATTTTGTTGTTTTTAAAAAGGTTAGATAATTTTAAAACTTCCCTCCTGTTATCAGAACTGAGAAACTTCCATGAGAAAGTGATGTGGTCGAAGAAAATAGCATTCCTACTCTGCATCTTTTTAAAAAAGCAACCGAACAACCAAGAAGGTTACTGATCTGTTGGTCAACCCAAATCTGGTTACTTCTGCATTCTATCACTGCTCTGAGGAATATTTACTGCATTTAGTCCAAGAAGTTTTAAATAGAAATTTAGGAGTATTGGAATGATGGATTAGTTCTGTAATAGTAGCTAACATCTATTTAATCACACTAAAGATTGGAAGATTGGAGAAAGTAAATCCTTTGTTATATGTAATTTACGGTCTCATGCATGAATTGTTGACTTAAGGGCTTTGACAGATGGGACAAAGGCAAAAAAAACCAAAAAAGGCGGAACTGAGCAGTGGGTGCTTAGGCAGGGATTAAGAGGATTGGTTGGGAGAGTAAGAAAATCCCGAGTCCAGTGACTGCATTTGTGAGCTTGGGAGGCTGAAAGTGACTGAGAGGATAGTCATATTGTGTGCTATGTGAAGGATTTTCTTAGGATTGAGGAGAATAATTTAGCAATGACCCTGCTTACCTCCCAATCCGCTCAGCCTCTAAGTTCAAGTAGGTAGGCTGCTCAGTTGTTTGCCACAAGATGATCAGTGAGGTTTATCTTGATTGCTGATATGGTAAATGGCAATGCCCCCCTTTTCTGTGTAGAGATTTTGTAATCTAGAAATGAACATTTGTAAAGTTATCCGTAGATATTAAAAACGTGGCTATATGTCATTTAGGAATGGGAACAGTTTGTAGTATAAGATCAATATGATTGTTGTTTGGCCTCTCTTGACTAATTTCCAGAGTGTTAGAAAAGCTTTAGCAGTGTTATTAAAGATTCTCTTTGCTATAGATATGTGAAGTTTTGTATTACAGGCGATAAAGAATTGATAAGCAAAATACAATTTGAACATAGCTAAGGCAGCAAATGCAGTATGTTCACTTTAAAACCTGTATACATCTAGATGACAGAAATTTGAAAATTAATCAACCAAATGATATGGTGTTAGTTCATAATATGCTTTAGTTTATGTTTAAAATATACAGTGCTGAAAATAAATGTTTCATTTTTATTGCTGAAAGAATAGTTTTATATTTTATAATTATGGTGACTATTGAAAAAAGAAGAAAAAGTATCCAGCTTAGGATACAACAGAACAATGCAGGGCATGCAGTTATTTTAGTCATCTAATATGTCAGCATTCAAGAATCTGAACCGATTGTTTAAAAAAAATCTTGTACTTTGTTTCTTTTGTTGCTCACTTCCAACTTTGTCATCTGTCAGAATGCAAAAAAAAATTATCCTTCTATAACCATTGACAGGATAACACAAAAGCTGTCTCCAGGTCGATATTTTGCAGCAATATTTTTAACATACGAACAGTAGTTTTTATAATTTCACCTTGGTGCTCAACCATTTATTATCGTATCAGAAGCATGTCAGTAATTCCTTTCTAAATGTCTGCTTCTTTTAGTGCTGAGACCCACATCAAGGGCTTCACACTGAACAGTGCTGCCAGCAGCCTCCTCATCATATCGCAAGTTAGGCGGGATTATTTGAAAGGTATGTCACAATGCTTGACCTTTACGTCACATTAATGCCTCTGCAGATTTTTCTTGTAACGCCCTTCGAATACTTGGATAAAGGAGTCCATTTAGCAAATTACCTGCTTATCAAGAGCCTTTTGTGGTAGCTGAGAGACGTAAATTACTGTACATGCATTTATAATACAGCTTGAATATGAATGTACTTGTCATTTGACCACTTAGTCCAGTTTCCATTCCATTTAACACAAGATGGGTTTTCTTAAGATGAATCACAGCTCTTCAGACATGCAAAATTTGCGCTCCAGAACGAGAGAAAGTACAGGCTTTCAAGTGCGTTAAAATTCACAGCACAAGTCATTTTGCTTTGGAAATTAACATACTTTAGAGCATCTGAAACAATTCCCAGCAGTTGTTTCTTGCATATTGTGTTGGTTGTGTGAGATACCAGATGAGTTAAATTGACTGTTAAATGTGCGTGATTGTGCACTAAATGATTATAATATTGATTTAAAAACTTAATCAAATACTTTTTAAATAGTTCTCAATACCAACAGTAACAAAATATTCAGTTTGGTTTTCTATTTAATGTAACAATGATAGAAAAGAAAATGGTGGCTGAAGAGTATGTAAGGATGGATACCCAACAAGATGGTGGGTAAAGTTTACGGTTGTCTTAGTTACTGGCATTTCTTGTTTTGCAGCCTAGAGTTCAGCTCCACAGTGTTCAATTCTACTTTAGTTGTGCCTTAGAACTCCTGTGAGAGAACTTTGCAAGCACATAGTTTTACATGTAGCACTGTGTCTTTTATCCCTCTGCAAGCACAAGTGCAGTGTTGATACGTACTTTTGTCAGTACCTTTAAGTGTTAAAACAGCTACATACATACAAAGAAAATGTTACACTGAATTGGGGTTTACTTTCATACTAGAAAATACGCTTTTGATTCTGCCATCAATTAATTTTAATTCATTCCATTTTGTGTAGCTGTAGTAGCCAATACCCATGTAACATCAGCTACGTTAAAATCTAAGATGAGCATTTAGACACATCTCACTTGTAACCTTTCTTGCAGCTGATAAACTTGTCGTCTTTTATATTCCTTCACCGTTCAGTTTCCGGTCTGACTTCATTGCCAGGTGTCATCAACTGAAGTATTTGTGGTGAATGAAATTACTTCTCTTGCTCTTGGCAAGTTTTTGCAGCTTTTAAGGCCTTCACCTGACTTTCCTGCCTGATTTTATTCTAATAAATTTTCTGCTTTTTCTTGTCCAGTGTGCCATGAAGTTTTGCCAGTTCTTCCTAAATATTACCCACCAAAATTCTCCCCTTCTTTAGAACATTGTTGATGTTTCTATATTCTGCCAATCTCTTACACTAAGTGATTTCTTTATAGCTAGCTTACTAAACTTCTGTGTCAACCCTCTCCTTTGCTGTACTCTAAAAATGTTTCTCTTTGCACAACACAAAGTTTCAAGAAGTCTGTGGAATTATATTGTTTTGCAAAATCATTTTTTCCTTTATCTTGTTCATTGAACAAACTTTAGTTTGGTAATTTAATTGAATAGTCAGACTTGATCCTTGTTTCTTTTACATTTGAAAGAGACTGCTTCTCTTTGTGTAAGTGAAGCCTTGAAAATGCAAGCTACTAAGTATTTCAACCATACTGGTCATTTTCTGAGGCTCACAGATTACCCAAAAAACTTTGGGGCCCAGTCTTTTTGTAATCTTCTATTGGTGAGCTGCATTTGACCTACATCCTGCGATGGTTTTCACTTCTGTAAAACTTGCTGTCTTTATCACTTCCTCATATAGTTCACCATCATTCTTTGCTGTGTAATGTAGTATAGTTAAAAGGGGTCTGTTATGTAGGTTCCAAAGTGAACCACCCCTCACCCCCCCCCAACCCAGCAGAATTATCCAGTATGCTACTAATACATCATTTCTTGCAGTAGTGCTGCCCACATGCAACTTTGAAATCTTTATCTGTCCTTGTTCCTGAGAAGGCTGGCTATGCTCCATGCTAAAGGGAGGTCCACACTTGTAGTCAGGAGAGAATTTGAACATAGCATCCGTTTTAAGTTTTCTTTTTAAATTTCGGGATTCTTGCCCGTGATGTGTTGCTCCTTTTTTTTTTTTTCTGAAAAAGAAAGGGGAGAAAAAAGAGGCAGGGGGAGGAGGTTTCAGAAAGAAAATTTGCTGTGAAGGAAGGTTGGGCATACAGGATGTTTTTTCTTCCTTTCTTGTAAAAGGTAGTATTTGATTTCTCCAGTACCTGCACATTGAATTGGAATGTTAATGCTGTGGAGTTCAAGTGGGTGTATATTGTGTTAGAAGTGTTATCCCTTGGTATTATAATTATTATCTGTGATTAATCCTGCCTATGCTGGGAAGGAGTAGGAGATTTTTGCCAGAGGGGCACGTCTTTCTCTGTGTGTTGGCTCATTGTATAACGTAAATTGATAAGAATTCTGATCAGAGAAATGAGGGTGACTTCATCTGCAGTGGTTTGGGGAATTGGTGGCAGGTGGACAGGATGTTGATTTTGTGTATTTTAAACATAGGTAGTTCCGATAATTTTAGGAGCTCTTGAGGAAACTGTCCAATTTGAGTTTATTTTTGTATCCCATGCTTTTATGTAAAATTTAAATGTTGGTAAACAATTTTGGTGCGCACTTGAAAAGACAGATCTGAATACTGGACTTCAGTAGTTTCAATAATGAATTACATTTTGAAACTATATTTATTCTTCAGTATGCAACATTTTTGAACTTTAGTAATGAAAATTGATTATAGTTTGGAAAAAAGCTGAAAAGGTCATGACTTTGAGGTCATAAGGGAGGCCATTTATGACATAGCTGCTTTCCTTAAGCTGGATGCTAAAATAAATGTTAAAAGTATCTTCATACTTGTTATTGAGCAAATATTACAGCATTTTAACCCAAATTACTTTTAAAATTTTTATTTGTGTGTGTATATATTCAAGTTATAATTTGCTATAGCAATCTGGGGCATAAGTTCAGCAAGAGAATTATTTTCTATATGTTTTAAGAGGTAGGCTTAATGATACCAGCAGCATGGCATCCTTCTGAACTAAAATCTGATTTCCTTTTCCCTTATTTCTTTCCCATTGTTAGATGCAATGGCTGTTTTAAAAGGAATACTTGACAGTGGCTTGTTGCCTACTAGATCAGCAGTTATTGCACTTACTCAGGCTTTGGCAGAAAAAGGAGATCTAAAGAACCTGCAAGCACTTAAAATCATGCTGGAAGACGTCACAAAATCAGTTGGTGTATCTGCCTCGCTAATTGCCAGTGCTATTGCATTGGCTCATACTAAAAAGTAAGTATTTTCTAGGACTAGTATGTGTAATTCTTTAATGCAGAGTGGTGGGAAATCACTTACGTTATCCATTTAATTCTGTTTCCATTCTTATTAAAATGTTAAAATTCTGGTCAAGTTGAGCAGTGTACCATGCAGTTCTGTTCTGGTATTGCTTCCCAAACACATTTAGGGTTGAAAAGTCATTTGTTGAAATATAGGGATAGCTATAAAGCATCTGGGAGAGCGTAAAATCTTCTCTGGTGGTGTAATTTAGCTTTGATACCTTTGTTCTATTACACCTTACGTAAAGTTTGTTGTTCTTGGTGTTAGGTCAAAAGCCCTATGAAATCTGAACATAAAATTCAGTTACTTCACTAATGCAAACGTAAAAAATCTTGGAACTTAGCACCCAAAGACTATGCATATAATACTGATTTGGAACCAAAAATCTGCTACTTGTTCCCAGGAATGGTACTGAGAAAATATTTTTGTGTTTACCCTCAAAATGTGAAAACCAGACATACTTGTGTGGTTTTGTATCTTTTTTTTATTTACTGCAAGAATTGCTAAGAATTGGCTACTATGCTGTTTTAGGCCACAGTTTCAATCATGATGGAGTATCCTTTGATTCAACTGCTTAATTCATTATCATGTTTTGCCTAGCATTTTTGTTCTAGTTGATACTTTGGTACTGTGCTGGTTTATCCTTTGTATAAAGCTTCACGGAGGAAGCGCTTCTGTGAGAAAGGGCATACCATGAGCTTCTCAGATATGCTTTGCAGGAGCCAGTCTTCAAGAATCCTGCATATTCTGTTATTTTATTTCAAACTGGTTACATCAGGTAGAGCTCCTGTGTCTAACTTGGCAGGAAAGCTGTAGAACTGTGTAGTACATAACAGATACCTGGTCACTTCAGGCATGCCAGACCAGAGAGAATAGTCACTGAAGTTTTTGGAACAGCAAGATGAATTGAAGAACCACCATGCAGGCCAGTTCCAGTAGTGAGCTTGCTATGTTTTCAGAAACTGAAAAACTATCTGTCTATAAACGGCTGATCCTGGAAATACTTAGATCCAAGTGGTCCATGGCACGCAGTTCTAGTGCATTGACTTCTGCCTAAATCGAACACTCCAAATAGGGGAGATACTTCAGGATTTGTCTCATAAGCTGCATATTTTCCTATATTTCCATGTCATAAAATAGTTGCAGTCATGCTATGCTTTTAAGGTGCAGATTGGTGATGAGAATAAATAAATACATTGGTGTGTGCAGGCACAGGCTAGTTAAACAACATTGGCTTTTCTTTTCCCATACTGAAACTAGTTTGGATGTATGAAAAGACTTAGTAACAGCATAAATATTATGCACCTTATATATTTTTAAATGTTTTGCATCTGTACCTTGAATACTATGAAAAATTGTTACAGATGTTGTTAATACCTGTTCATTTATTGGTAGATATGTTTCTGATACAGTTTTCAAAGCATTTTTAATAGCTTTCAAATGTGCTGCATTTCTGCTTCACCTGAAAGCATTCGTCGTGTTCCGATTTCTTTTTCACTTAAATTAGAGTGGACTGGTAAGAGATGTTGTCATTTGAACATTTTAGAATGTTGAAGGTAGAGTTTACACTTTGGTGAATACTTCCTGCATTATTTTGTTAACATTTGCTCTACTTAAGCTGTAAGATTAAAAGGGTTTAGACAAAGGTACTGACCAGATGATATTTAGTGTTGTCTTTTGCATCCAAAAAGTCAGGCATGGGAAAAATCGGGTAAATAATTAATTGAATAGCATTAAAAAAAAATACTTGAGTTGTGTGCATTAATTATTCAGGTACCTTTCGTTAATGTTTTGATTTTTGCCTTCTAGATTTGCAGAACACATTTTCCTAAAGCAGCTTGCTGAACTCTTCTTAATGAGGAGGAAAGTGTGTCACAATTACTTAGGCTTTGTACAGGTCAAAGGCCATTAAAAATTCAGTCATAAATGGTTTCACTTTACCAATATCTGAATGGAGTCATAGGTACTCAACCATTCCTGGAAAAGATAACCCTAGTGTAGAAAACAAAAACTTTCATATAATTGTCTCTTTAGGTTTAGAAGTCTTGGTTTCAGAAACTAAGCCAGTTCAATCTCTTTTCCTAGCAATGACCTTGATGCTGCTGTGGAATACCTTGAGCCTCTGCTTATCTCTGGTGCACAGAATCCTGATCAAGCTGTCAAAAATATTTCTTATTTGTTAAGAAAGGTGTCTGAGGAAGGATTAGAACCAGCTTTGGAAAAGTGTAAGTTAATTGCAATGATATTTAAATATCCTGACTAGACAGAAGTGTTATGAAAGAGCTATTACATGTAAAACCTGCTCAGTCAGCGTAAACCATGCCTGTGAAGTTTACAGAAGTGGCTTTTCAATGAAAGATTTTTCCTTCTGTACCCATCGTTTTGCAGTTGGTGCGATGGCGGAACGACTGGCCAGTCAGTATGGAATTTACAGACCTGTCACAGATCTTTTCCTTCAATATGTCACTGCAGACAGAGTGGATGATGCCAGGTCACTGGTACAGGTAATGGCATAGCAAGAGAGGTACAGAAATGCTTAGAGCTCTTCAAAGGTTAACTGAGAAATTGTCAAAAAGTGGTGTTGTATAGCATAGGCTGGTACTAGTATGCTTTTGAATTACAGTGTATGTAGCAGTAATGTCATTTAGACTATTCCAAACCATGAGCTAGTACTGTCGTACTAATAGTCATAGTGGGTGCCAGCGTGTGAAGGCTTTTTATCTTCTAACAAGCTGAAGGAGATTAAGGAAGACTTGTATATTGCTTGAAAACAAATACTCTTTTATATAAGGTTTCTGCTACACAGCAGTTGCTTCGTGCAGACTGTTCCCTTGCAACTTCTCGCATAAGTGCTGTAAATATAATAATACCTTACAGCTGTGCAGTTTGCAAGCCAGAAACAGGCAATGTTTGGTTTTCACGGGCTTTCTTTCACTTGGTTGCTATAATATTGTATATGCTCTATTCAAGGTTTGCTAAAAGCTGAATTTGCTTTCTAATTGCTTGAGTGTCATGGATGCCTTAAATGCTGGTCTCGGGGCCACAGTCTCAGCTCAGTTAGCGATCTTCAAGGAATGAGACAGCTGCGCTCACGCCCTTTGTACAGAGCTAAGACAAAGGCGAGCCAGAGGTGGGGTGAGCTGTGGGTGGTGGGAGCTGCTGCTGGCAGCGTGCACAGCCAACCTCCATCAGGAAGGCTCATCCCAGCAGGTGGCAGTCCAGCAGTCACACTGATTCTGCAGGATGTTCAGTCATAGCACTGTAGAATACCGGGTTGGAAGAGATCTGAAGGATCATGTGGTCCAACCTTTCTTGATAAAAGCACGCTCTAGACAAGATGGCCCAGCAACCTGTCCAGCTGAATCATTGAAGTGTCCAGTGTTGGGAACCCACCAATTCCCTGGGGAGATTATTCCAATGGCTGATTGTTATTGTTCTGTGGGCATAGCCTCCTACCTCAAATTGAGGCCTCTTACCTAGTAATAATACATATTACTCATTTACCAGTTTCCAAGCATTTTAAGCTGTTAAAGAAAAAGCTCTGCTTCATTTATCAGATGTTTTATGATATTCCAAAACCATTTTTTGAGAAGAATGCATAGCAACAAATACCTTCAGTTACTTGTGCTACAAAGTACGGTCTGTTATTTGTAGATTCCCTGCTCTGTAATATTACTTTGTTTATTGCTTCACCTGATTATCTGAGTATTAAATTAAAAGGAGACTAACATTTTTATATAAAACCCTTCTATCTAGCATGAAACATAAAAATGCAAAAAACTCTCAACTTATCTTACTCTTCCTGAGTTTTTGATATCTCTTTGGTTGAAATGAATTGAATGACTGAATGAAAATTGGTTACAATTTCTTGCTTTTGTGAACATGGCTGGGGGGGGGGGGGGGGNAGGCTGGGGGGGGGGGGAGTGTTGCATTTTTCCATAAAATCTGCATATTCTTGGAATTTTTCAAAACATTGAATGATTTCCATTCATATATTCCTAAAACTTATTACAACAGCATCCAACTGTTGTTAATTAACTTCATGACTCTATAGCATACTTGAAATAACATAATATATGCTATGTCTTGAGGGATAATGTCTCATATTAAGTGGACATTATTGTGGATCAAGTATTCCACTAATACTGTCTAGAAGATAGTGATAATAATTGTCCATTGTTTATTTTCTTGAAAAGTAAACCACAGCCTTAATGAATTATTTTGCTTGCAATAATCTAAAGTACTAGTATACACATAGAAAATCCTTGCTTTCAAAAATGTGTCTAAGAGTCTATTTAAAAGTTCACAAAATGGCAATGCGATCTTTTGTACTGTCTGGAGGGAGAATGCTTTTACTGATGAAAGTGGTTCGATATTTCAGCATGAAAGGGGACTGTGGAAAACATTTTCCAACTAGTCTGTTTCTTCTCAAAGCACCTACTGACAGTAGGTGAGAATGGCTAGAATCAGTAATAAGGTGTTGCAAGTTTCTCCCATGAATATTTAACCTCTGTTTATCACCATAAAGCAGGGTTTTTTTGTCAGAACACTGAGTACCTTTTTGTCTTAGTTTGCCTGATGGATTGAGGCTTCACACCTTTTCACCTGGACCTTAAAGAGCTTGTCAAACCATATTACACATACAGTACATTTGTAATGGCATAAACAAAAATTCCTGTTTTGCATGTCTAAAATACTAATTGAATGTAGTGAATTCATGGGATGTGTATTTTGATGTGCACAATATTCTCTTCCTGTGCATTTTAGTACTGATAAAATATTGTACAGCCAGTAAAAAGCACTGTGCATTGTAAGAATTTAAAGACTGACACCTTTGAGGAACATACACTAAAATACTGTCTTGTATATTTTATTTTCCCCTTTCTAAAGTAAGAGAGATTTTTGATTTATCTGGTCTGTCTCAAACTTTAAGTTCAACTTCTCTCTCAAGCACTGTCTATTGCAGTGAAAGCCTTTTATAAAATAGAGAGATTGAAATCAGTCCTTTGTATGCATAAGTGTAGGTAATTATACTTTAAAGAGAACTTGCTTTGTACATTTTAATTTTTATAAAGAAACGAGCAGTTATCTCCCTGACACCTTATTAAATGTATAATTAACCTTATGATCCCTAGCTCACTTGTGAATGCTTGGCAGTATAATTGGAGAGGAATAGTGTTTCTCTTTTTCATTCTTTTGCAGTCCTAAACCTCTTTTTGTAGTATGTTGAAGTATTAGTATAATTCTTTCCCTTTTGTTTCAAACAAACTTCATGCCTACCATTTTAAAAACACTGTTTACCAAAACAGTGTGTGAAATGAACTTATTTCCTATGATGTGTGGTGAGTGTTTCTTTTTTTCCTAACTAATGGTCAATTATTTACTTTGTAAATAAGTAATATGTTAGTATATAATTTTAAACATCTCTCATTGGAAATTTTCACTTTGGTCTTTATCGCTAATCTACTCATGACTGCTACATTATTTCTTTTTCTCTAGAGGCATGGTGGATTGGTTGAGGAGAAGAGAACTTTAGGGAGTTTTATGGCTAGATCAGCATCTAAGCCTGGACAGGTATAGTATTTTTTCATTTATATCATTATATATAATAAAATACTATTTGATCAACCTCTGTTGAAGTGTTTTGGATCTTGAACTTCATAGTTGACAGCATTATCAGGTTTCTTGGGGAGAAGGGAGGTTAATTTGCAGAGCTGGTTACATTTAAAGAAACAGTTTACTTTATGGGCCATGATGGAGAGGAGGGAGTAGTTAATATTTTTTTATTGTTTCAGTAGTTTCATGCATTTATGTTATATTTTATATCCTAAAAACATTGTGCTTTAAATGTTTTATTGCACTGTCTAGTTCAGTATCACAACCTGAAAGTACTTATTTTGTTGGCTACATTGTATGAATACAAATGCAAGTTAAAACCTCAGCCTCTCTCTAATGATGAAATGCTCTATGCTTACATTAAAAGACACATTTCATATTACTTGTTCTGGTGGTTTGGGCATGTGTCTAGTTTGAACATCTGTTTAGATTCCTGGCTTTGGGCTCATTCCCTGTAATTCAAAATACTCTCACTTATGTGCATGCTCTATTCCTGTCCCTCCCTCCTTATACACCTCCCTCAAAGTAAAAAAAAGAAAACAAACAAACAAAAACAAACACCCCAAAGAAAGCAAAAGAGAAAACAAAAACCACAGACAAAACATCAACAAAACAACCAAACCGAAACAAAAACCCCCACCGTTCCAAAACAAACAATCAAAAAAATCACTACAAGCACACAAAAAAACCCCAAGGAAACAATGAAAACCCAAAACACACAAGTATGCAAAACCACATTGATTTCTCTTTCATAGACGAGTAGCATCAGGAGACGGTTAATACAGAAACTAGAATAAATACTTTTCAAATATGGGAAAATGCATATTTATGTGCTGTGGAAATTGTCATTAAGTACTCACAGATCAAAAGTTATTCTGTTGAAGTGATGATGATGATAAACACCATCTCTTGGTGTCTGTAGAAAAAATTAAACTTGAAATTTTCCAGCTTTTCAGGCTGAAATTTTAATAATGCAAAAGTTGGTATGTGATAAAGAAATTATTAATTTCTATTGAACTTTTTTTCGTTCAAGACTTGAGAGTTTTTGAAACTGGAATCAGAGGCTGTGGGAGGGAGGTTCCGAATTGAAGCACATTAGTTAATGATCTGACTTCATCTAAGCACTGATTGTAGCTGGCATTGACCTCTGGGTCAGTGAAGGATGCTGAGTGGTTTGCATTTTTAAAAAATTGCTTGAAATCCTGACATTCTCATTAATACAGTAATTGCTTCCTTAAAAAGAGAAATGCATGATTCAGCTTCTTTAGTATGGATTTTAGTCTGTATTTTGTTTATTTTGTGCCTGATTTCTTTGACTGTTTTGTATGTACATATGAAATTTTAGGAAGACAGTTATTACTTCTGCTTTCAGTTGCACAGTCCTCTCCTGATCAGTACAGTTCATTTCACTTAAAAGGTCTGAAATAATTATTCTAACTTCAGCAATTTTATTTTCTTCTTCGAGATTTGAAGTTAATGGTCTTTTTGTCTGTGCATTGAATTTCATAGGCAAAGAAGATCGAGACTCTTCTAGAACTGATTCCTGAGCATCTAGATTTGGAAGTTGCATACCGTTACCTCATGAGATGTTATGGTAATTTACTCTTCTTGAAATAGTTTTTTAGTAAGAGCTCTTGAGACATTCAGAAAGGTCACAGAAACCCTTAGAAAGGGGAGTAGGATCTACGCTGTTTAACTTGCTTTACAGTTTGAGCCACAGAAAGGTGGGGGGTTTGTCTAGGGTTTTGTCGTTGAAGTCTCTTGGGTCTGTTTACTATCCTACCATTAGGTTGGAAAAGCAACCAACTGACCTAGGCCTTGGATCCTTTACAAAAGGAGCTGTGTTAGATTAAAGGATACTGCTACAATAGAGACTAAGCAGGGTCTTCATGGAATCAAAAGAAATCCATCCTAACCTATAGAAAGAAATACTGTGGAAATGAATGGCTTTTAAAATTAATCTAGCATTTTCCCCCAAATCATGTAGTAAGTATATTGGTTCCTTTTATGTGTGTGTTTCAAAACCATAAGTGAGTAGTTCTTTCAGTAGTGCACTTACTGTTACTAGTGTAGATTCTTTATATCTGTTTTAACTTAGGCAAAGTTAATAGTCCAGATGCTTTCATTTGGATCTACCTAAATAGTTAAAGTGCTAATCAGTTCTCTTCATAGTTTGTCAGAAAGTAGCAGCTCTAAAAAGATCAAGTTGATTATTTAAGTATGTTTATTTGCAACACTTACTCTTGAAAAACTAAGGTGTGTAGCTCCAGTGGCAACACCTAGTTGAAAGCTCGCATCTCTGTGCTGACATTAGCGTCCTTTGTCTTCTGTACTCCGATCCTCCAGTTTTATTACAGGGATTAAATACTCTGAACATGTGTATTACAAGCAAAAAGATAAAATGACAAGAAGCTCTTGTGCTTCAATCTATCACAGAGGAGATAAATAAGAAAAATTAAGTAAAACACTTCAGACCCAAATCTGAGGTATGATGGTAAAGGAACAGAAACTTCACTGTATTTTAATCAAGTAGTAGAATTTCTCATGATGTAGTATTTAACTTATAAAATTCAGTTGCTTAGAAACGTTCAAAACAGCAATCACTACCAAAATTGTTTAGCCCCATAGTTTCATTCACAGCAGGGTAAGTTTTCTAACATTTTTTTATGAAACAAAAAGAGCCCTTTTGTCACCAGCACTATACTTCCTGCTTTACACTGTCATTAGCCCTTTACTGCTTTTACCTCAGTAACAATTCCATAAGTGAATTGATTAATTTTTTCGATATCCTTTCCAACTACATCATAGTACAACAATTTCATAAAGAGATTACAGAGAATCAGTCACTTGTTCTGTTTTACCTAAAACAGTGGTTAGAGTGTATTCAATGTGTGAAGCCCACACTCTGTCAACAGATGGTTGCTTGTAGTTTCTTGAGGCAGAAACGTAGCTGGCTCGTAGCGAGTTCTAGAGGAGTTCAGTCCCAGCGTGAGGAGTTCTCAAAGCTATTCCCAGGTTATTCTGTACAAGTGTCTCACCTGTATGAGACGTTGACTCCACTCCTCTATCTGGTAGAAGAGTGCACATCAATGACTTGATCCAGTTTACCAGGCCTGGGCTGGATGAGTCGTACTAGGGTGTCTTTGAATTTTTTATTGCATCTTTGTTTGAAGGGAGTCAGGTGTTGTCCTACTCTTAGGATATTCAGAAGCATTTACTATATTCTGTCTTCACCATGTATATAATATGTGCAGACCTCTACACATGAATAACAATTTAGCTACCTCTTCCCTTCATCCTTCCTTTTCTGTTTTTGATTCTTTCTGCAGTGGGTGAGTACGTTAGTTTCATTTGGCTGTTAAAATGATTATTAGCAAGATATTTAGCACAACTGAAATTTTGAAGGCTGCACCTAGCTTGTGTTCTAGTCAAGATCTTTTCTTTAAAATTTAGATTGTATTTTTGTTTTAATGTTAGCAAGCTTTAAAACATGGTTTCTCCTTTTGGGCCAAGATCAACCTTGTAGTATCGTCGTTTTCTAAAGAACAAATGGTTCTCCTGTCAGGTCCATTGTTACTTTTAATTAGAAGAATGAAAGATAGCAGAGTAGTGTTACTACAGTTGGCTACTGTTGCCAGTAATGAAAATAAATGGACAAATAAATTGTTTATATGTTTAGCAAAGATAGAGTAGAATATAGATCATAGCTGAAAATCGTCTAGTTGTATATCAGACATCCATGACTGAACAAATAACGGAACATTTACTCCTTTCCTTGTCCTGAGATATGGTCCACTGCCAGGACTAGATTTCCTTCATCTGAGGAGATTCATAATCCCTTGCTCTATACCTTCTAGAGAAAGGAAATACGTAAAATCACATTTGCATGGTCCATTAAACTCAATCTAAGCATTAGCTCTTTTATTGTTTTCCATACAATAAATACATCTGGTTTAAAGAAACAGAAGTGTAACGATTTCTATTAGGCTTTCATTAAACCCTCACTTCATGCAATTTCTGCGGTAGCCGCCCACATTCAACAAGGAGCTCGGCCACTTGCCAGGTGTGAGCGGGAAGCATTTTCTCATGAGAAACGGTCACAAGCTATCCATTTCTGCCTAATTAAAGCTTTTTTTTTTCTTTAAGAACCATTGTTTTTTGTAGCCTCTATGATTTTGAAGATGGTATTTCCAAATGTGAAAAAGTAAGATCTGAAACAGCTCCCATACTGCAAATGTTTGCATTTTCCCAAGCAACAAAATGAATTTAACTGGACACGATGGCTTCCTTGCTGTTTACAAGGTGCTAGGAACTGTTGTGCTAGTTCTAGGATCCTGAGGACAACAGTGAGACTGTCAGGGGTCACTTCAATTTCACCCTGATGCTTCTCAAGCAATTATCTCAGCAGCAGCAAAGTCCATGGTTAAGCATGAGTCAGTGTAGAAGGAGGATTTTCTCCTCTCTCCCAGTTCAGAGGTAGGAGAAATGTTGGTGGTTACCTAAGCAGGTAAGATTTGTAATAGTGTTAGTGGGTCAGCAAAAATTTTGTCCTGCTCAATAGGATGAAATGTTTTTTTCGTTGTGTTCTAAAATGAGCATCTGACCTTTGTTTTCTTTGTTGCTTTGGGTTATAGTTTTGATGTAGCCAGCATCTGTAACTAACAATATTCTGTGCTTTCTTAAGGGAATTAAATTCTGTTCTAGACTTGCCACATGCTGAACTTGGGTGGCTTTTGTTTATGCATTTTATCATTTGCTTCAGAAAGAGGCATGTGGCTCTGTATCTTGCATTCTGGAGCGGTTGTTCTCACTGTGCAGCGCCTACTCCTTTGTGGTCCCAGCACATGAAGGAGTTCATCATGCAGCCTCAAATTAAAAGGAAGGCTAGAATGACTGTATGTTCTGTTCTCTTATGTGAATTGCCAGTAGGATATGAGCAATATCACAATATCCAGAATATTTGGAGTATTGTCTAGTAAAATATTTAGAATATGTTTTAGCAAGTAGTAGGAATGCATGACATCATAGAAACAGGTGAAAAGAAGTACACTTAACCACTGGGAGGGGGATTGCTTTTTATTTTTTCCTCAGAATTGGATGGGGATGTTGCTTCTGTAAAGGCCCTGTATGAGAAAACAAAAGCGAAGAATATAAAGCTGCACGAGCTATCTCTGAAATCTTTAGCAGCTTTTCTGAAGAAAGTAGGAGAGCCGGTCCCTTTCACTGAACCCCCTGTGAGTATTTCCTAATTAAGAATAGATCTGCAGAATTGTGTTTGTTTAGTGTTAATAAAACAAATTGCATGAATAATTACACAGGGATTAGATCTCTGCAGAGACTCCTCAAAGGAGGTAATGTATGAAGTACTGAGTGTTGTAGGAGTTATAGTAATGCTGCATTGGATTTGACTTGAGGAAATAACCTCTTGGGGCTTACAATGTTTAAACTACCTGATCTGTATCAGGGACTTCTCTACAGGTGTACCTCTATCAAATGTCCTTGGGGCATTTATCAAGTGATTGAACATTAAAAAGGCTTATAGAATGTGTATTTCATTAACAAGTAATGGTATTTTTTCTAGCCTCTTTTTATATTCTGAAACAAGTGTTTTTCTGTAGTTCTGTAAAGACCTGATTTCTCCATCCTGTTTCTCCATATTGATTCACAATAAATTTGATTTTATTTTCTCATTTTGCAAAGCATTGGAGAAAATTTTGGCATAAAATATTTGGTTTGGCCTTCTAACAGCTGTGGAGGTTTTTTACAATCTTGACAACTTATAATCTGAATTTTTATTGGGACTGTGTAAATTTAAAACCTAGAATCTTTCCCTTACATGTAGCTAATGAAAATAAGAGTGTTTTTTCAAAGTCACTGAAATGACTCATTTTATGATTTCCCTGTTCAATTTTTCTCTAGTGCAGGTTAGTCTTTAAAAGCGTCTCAAATATTTTTTGACACAATTGCAGATTGCAGTTAAAAAGTATTTTCATTTTTAAAATGAAATTGATTATATTATTGCATTTTGTAACAGAAGCTTCATTATGCATTTTTGGCAAGGTTTTCCTTTTCCTTTTATTCTCTCTCTCTGGTATTTCTCTTAATTATACAGACTTCAATACAGATCTAGTTTTGCATGACAGAGGATAATAGATTTTGCTTTTGTCAGGACATAAGACTTTATTCAGAATTAGTAACTTTTCAGTTGAAACGATGTTGAACTTGTTTATTCCACTGTACTTATAGGAGACATTCAAGTTCTACGTGGAAAAATGGAGGAAAAGAAAAGTGGAAGCATCGTGAACAGACGGTCTCTTATGCTTTAGTTGTTTACGAAATTGTTTAAATATTACATTGAATAAAAATTTTAAAAAGCATGTTGTTTTGTGTAATTCTTAATATAAATGTGTGTTTAAACAGCACTTTCCATAGCTGTAATTAATTGAAACATTCATTAATAGACCTGTCTTTAAAATTGCTAATGAAATATCATGATGCAGCTTTCTAGGGTATTTCTGTTGTGCTGTATGATCTGCTATAAAACCTCAGCTGTATTCTGGCTCCTGTTGATTCACCAAATATATGTATATCAAGAAAGTTGCTCCAGGGGTATGCAAGTGTAAGTTAAGCAAACTGTCATATCCTTTGTTGTTCTTTGTCTGGTTGATGTACTTTGGGGTGTAAGTAGAAGGGTAAAGAGCATCATCTTCAGGATTCATCTGTATCTACGCAGAAAATAAAATCATCTTTTTTTTTAGATTTCTCCTAAATGTACTTCTCTTGTGTCAAGTATCTCACTAGGGTGTTCGATATTATAGGTAAAGACAAAATACTTCTACCTTTTACACTAGCTTGTGTTCTAGTTAATTCATTCTCATAACTGTTAGTTTGGTAATTGTACAGATACAAGAACTACATATCCATAAGCACATGCCTTTTAGACAAAGCCATGGCCATTGTTTGTGAGGGTAGCAGTTTTTACTTGCTGGGAGACTGTGGGGTATGCTTTATTTTTATAAGGGTGGGAGTAAACCTCCTCCCATGTGACATTTTGCAGCCTAGAGTTGTGGGATCATGAAAATAAGACACTTGTAAATTACAAGGATGAAAGAATACATAGAAAATACATCTGTTATCTCTGTGAATAATGCTGGAAACTCACAAATGTGTACACTGGTACAACAAATGTAACATGGTGCCCATGCAGTACTTCAAACAGATTTTAATGAAATGAAAGCTAGTTTCTGTGTATTTAATAACTTTATTAATCTTTACATTTTCAGTTAGTTTACCTTACCTTTCTTAGTTTTTCCCACATAGGTAATACCTTGGTAATTAAAAATTCATGTGTGTGCACAAGGTTTTGGCAGGATTTTGAAAGACTTGTATAGTACTCTGAATGTGTCAAAGTTAAAAAAACATTGGGCCTTAATTTTTTTAAAGTGAAATTTCCAATTCATTGACTAGTATATTTACAAATACACCGAAAATTCCTGCTGTACGTAAAAAATGAGGCATGACTAATCAGGGGCTGAGGACAGTGGTAAATCTTGTTTTCCAAACAAACTGGATGAATCCTAGGTGGGTCTGCTCCATTGGTTGTGTGGTTTTTACAATGACCTTCATTACTCCACCAGTGTAGACTTGACAACATACTGCACCTACGCGGCTCTAACCGTCTGGCACCCTTTGTTCCCGGGTTGTCAAGACAAGGCATTAACATCTGAAATTTCATTCACAGCCTAATGGTTGTGTGCCCTATCTGAAAGCAAGCCCAGGCAGTACTCAGTTTATTTCATTTCACAAATGGAGATGTTTCTTTTTTCTAAAGCTACAGCTACATTACATGTGTTTCAGTGTAATAGCAACATAATTGAAGACTGTGTCAACTAGTTGGCAACCCTTTCTGTAGTGCCACAGCTCTTGTTTTTAGAGGTCATCTCGTGAATCTCTTAGTCTCACAGCAGTAGCTGTGTTTCAGTAGGTGGAGTCATGTCTGACCGTAACTGGAGGCAGTGGGTCTGTGTGCTTTATGAGCTGAGCTACCACATAGGATAAGGAAGAGAATATTCCTTGATGCAAACACCAGGTCGTCACAGAGGAAGTTAGGAGCAAATCTGTAGATCTTAACTACCTTTTTGACAAGGAGGTGGAATCCTGTGTTGCTGTGGACCAGGCACAATTGGTTGTCAGGTGCTGCATCTGTCGTTAGCCTGTGCTGTGGTACGGGCGGGTTGGGTTTGCTGCCTTCTGAGGCATAAAAGCAGCACACAACGCTGCAGCCAGATGCATGGCTACACGTTGCTAGTGCCCACATATGATGTCTGACCTGGAAGGCTTAGTACTAGTTAGCATCTATGTGTTTTATTTTTTTTTCTAACTGGCTTGACTTGAACTCCAACAGAATAATGCGCTATCATTTAGTAGTTGCGGTTGTGGAGATGGAAAGTAAGTCTGATCGCCTGTAACTGAAGAATATTAATTGAATTGATTTCAGCTCTGAAATTGCATTTTGAGTGGCCTGATGGAAAGGTATGAGCTGAACGAGCTGGCTGCGGAGCCGGTTAAACATTGGTGAGGCACTGTGGGAGCACGAGACCCAACAGTGACAGGTGCTGGGTGAAGGTGTGCACTTATTTGGGATCACGTTGCAATAGGCCAGGCCCACGGAGCCTTGTGGCAAGAGGTGGGAAGGCAGAGATTATTCAAAGGATAGGCAAAGGCTGTTGTGATGTGGTAGGATTTCTGGTTTTCTATTCATGTACATGTTCTGTGTACAGTTAAGGAATGATTACACAGAAGAATGCAGTCTCTCCTGTCTTTTAAATGTGGGACAGTGAGGGATTTGTGCCACTCCTGGACACAATCATCTCAGTCTGAGAGAAGGTTATGCTAGGAAGGTTTTGCAGAATCGGCATTTGTGCCGACTCGTCTAGAATACGCTTGAAATGATAATATTTCTTGTGCGTTCATGTGCTGGGACTCAGCCATTTCAAGCATGAAGAAAAATGCTGTTAAAAAGGTTAGCGTTTCTTCACCAAATAAGTAGGCAGTTTTGTTTATTTCTTAATATTCAAAGAAAAAAAACTGTAAGATGACAAAATGCAGGATGGCAGCCTTGCAAACTTGTCATGGTGATTCGTTAGTTCAGATACCGAACATACCCTGTCATACTGACCGTAACACGTGCCCCTTTAAAGCAGAAAAGAATTATTTGTGACCGGCTAGTGGGTAACTGGGATTGTGCAAGATCCAGACCAGGTGCGGTGTCTGTGAGATGGGAATGTGTTTTTCCAGGGGTCTCCGTGGGAAGCCGAGAGCGTGCTGACGTGAAATGACCTGACATGTTACTGTAAAAAGCAAAATTGCGGGAGCGTGTATGTGTTTGCATAATAGTGCATCTTGATTGGGGCTGAAAGGACTGGGAAAAGCTTGCTGCTTGAATTGAGGTGCCTTAATCTCCCTCTTGTGCCATGTTATGGACTCACTTCTTTCCCCAACTGCCTGTGAGGTAGGGGCAGGAGGAGAGTGCTTTTTTGTTTTTGAGCTGAACGTGGGAAAAGTTTCCTTTTTAACAACCAATATCGTTATTTTGCAGCATGATAATTCCATGCTGTAGTTCTGTCCGTATCTACTAAAATAGTTCATTCAACTCATTGTCTCCTGAGACCCTTTTCTCGAGCAAGAAATGTAGCTTGGTAGTTTAGTAGCTGTCTTTAGACTTCTTAGTATCTACCCACTGTTGAAAATGCAGTAGCTGAACGGATCATGGTTTTGGCAGTGACAGCTCAGAAGGTTTTTATAGATTGGATGCCTGAATCAGCAGGTTTCCAGCTGCGGCTTACAGTAACAAGGGAGGATCATAACAGTGGAGGTAGGATCACAAGTGCACATATTGACAGGGAAATAGGCTGGAAGTGTGTTCATGAGAGTACTACCGAATTTACTGCTTTTCTCTAAGGTGTGATGCTTCCAAAGTCCCCAGGAGCACAGCAGAGGAAGAAGTGGCAGAAGTGATGGATGTGACCAGGAGGTTTTGCTGTTTGATGTGAGAAATCTGTCAGCATCTAGAAGGAATGTCCGATTTCCTGCACCAGTATATTGTTGCTGTAAAGGTGAAAAAAGTGAGCATGTAAGAAAAAGCTGAGACTGTCATTGAATTTAGCCTTTGCTTAGCATTTCTTAAAATTATGCTCGTAATTTGTGTGATGTCAACTGCAAAAAGATATTTCCTTTCCAGAATGGCTACATCCTCTGGTGGTTTGCCAGTACTTCTGTGGATCAATAATCAGAGGAAACACAATATCCTTCTAAGTAGTGGCTCCAAGTGAGACTGTAATGCAGTCCGAGGGCACCTTCCTGAGTACGAGTGTGCAGATCTTCAGCTACAGGAGCAAAGTTCTGGGTTTCACATCAGGTATGGAAATAAGAGCAAACATGGAAGTTTGCTGTTTGAGTTTTCTCTACTGTTCCCTGTAATGAAGAAAATGAGATAATAGAAACTGATGCAGTGCCTGCTATAGATGGGGGTTCCACATTGATCTACTTTTAGATAAAACTGAATGCAAGGTTTCTCTCTAATACTCTTAAACCTCTAAATTACAATTGGCTAATGCTTCACAGTTTCTCACGTGATTATCCCCAACACCATGATAAAGTGGTGGTATCTATGGAATTGCTATTGACTGCACCAATAGCTCTAAACCTCTGTAGTTTTGTGTTTCTCATTACTTCACTCAGCTCTAAGTGCCAGTGAACTCAAGGTTCAGAAGGCAATGAACCTCAGTGTCTTGCAGTGAAAGGGAGTTTTGAAAACTAGCAGCAAATCTAATTCTTGGTTTTGCAAGTAGGTTGCATCTGCTGTTCTTCCACATAGTCTGTGAGACTAGGGCAATCTGAAAAGTGGAATAATGGGAAGAGTTGTAGATAGTGGAGATGAATCTTCAGGGGAGGAGAGGAGGTGGGCTTTATCTAGATAGAGAAGACTTTGGGCTAGTGGGAATGCAGGGGTGTGTGGACAGGCCTGGCCAACCTCTGAGGTTGCTGAGAAGGCTCTGAAAGGCTGTTTTGCTGGGTGCTGGATTTTTATTTATGGGAGAGGGGCTATGAGGAGTGGCTGTCAAAATACAGGATTGCCGCAAAGGAACTCTAAAGTGATTGGAAATACCTATTTGGAAAGGATGAAAGTTGGTGTTGTGGGTGGCAATAAGGCGGCAAAGCTAGCAGCTTCAGTGTCATGCCTTAGGCCTGGTTGGATTGAGAGTGAATGACCATGAGAGGAGCGAGCAGCCCTCAACTCACTGGCAGTCAGGGTTGGTGACACGCCACTGTGGATGTTTGCCTTTCTCATGACTCCCCCTTCAACCACTTCTTGAGGTTCACTGGAGAAGAAAGCAGTGGCAGCAGGAAGGGCTGCTAAGGGTGAGTTGGCTGCTAAGCCAAACTCAGTGAAGGAAGAGGTTGTGAAGGACTGATCAGAGCTGCTGAGTCAAGCCTGGTCCTCTCATGCCTTTCTACTATGGGGAGTCATGGTGCTAGTCCTGTAATTACAGCTTGGTAACTGAAGAAACAGAAGCAGCATCATTTGCTGAAAATCCCAAAGGAAGTTTGTTCCAGCACCCTCTTAAACCTCACACTGCTCAAGTTTGAAAGCATCTGTAGGAGTAAGTACATTACTAGTCTGATTTAGGGTGATTCTAAAGGTGAGTCTGAATATGGGACAGTGTTTAGCATTGGCATTGTTACAATTCCTTTGCATGTTCTGATACTGAAATTGCAGCCTGAGGTGAGGCTGTAGCCAAAGCCACTGTGTTAGGTTGCTGAGCCTGCTATCTCGCCATGCTCTGAAAAACTTCCTGCCTAAACCAAAAATTAATCAGGCAATTGCCCTTGTTACTTGCAGAGTTCCCTGGGATTTCCCTCTGGTTAGTTTAGCTTGAACAGTTCATGTGTGGAGGTTATAGCTCAGCCATATATTTTCATCATCTCTTACAGTTGTCCTTTTTTAGGGCCCTTGGAACCCTTTCTAAATAAAATTACACTAAAAATTGGAAATGTGATAGGAAGTGTATATGCTCATTGGAAAATCTGTTAGGACCCATATATCTGTAGACTTCGTTTAAACAAAGTTTTGCTTTCCTTTCTGATTTTGTTGACTCAGCTTGTATTTCCAGCATTACTCTTCAGAGTAAGAGAGCTAGGAATATCTCATGTCACATCGGGTTAACTGTTCAGCCTTCCAAGGAGAAGGAAAAAAAACCCTGATCAAGCTGAAAATATATACATATATAATGTTATTTTTTAAAAAAAGGAACAACACCTTTAGTTTTCAATCTTTTTTTTATGGTTTAATGACAACCATATTTTTCCTCATCTATATACTACATATAAAATATTATGCTCCAATTGTTTTTCTGCCCAGGAATACAATTTCTGCATTTGAGTGTCTTTCTCCCTGTCATCAATAACATTATAAATTTGTCTAAATTCAGCAAGTGAAAACAAGCTTGAAAACTATGTTTTATACCACTAGCTGCAGGGGGCATAAAATTACGGTAATTTGTGGCTTTGCTATTGTCAGTCATGTTCAAGAGTTTTTTCCAGTGGAAATCTGTCACGCATCTGGCACTCAGCATACTACAAAGCTGCACGGTGTTTTGCTCATACGAAAGCACTGAGAAATTCCCAATCAAGTATATAAAGCTAAAAGTAGTCGTTCACCTTTCTTTTGTCTGGCTTTTAGAAGGGGCAAACAGGATGCAGGTGTGTCCAAAGCGTTTGGCAGTGCTGAGCTCTGCTCTTATCAGTGCGCTTTTCTAGGTAACAATAATACTCGGCCAAAATGCCTTTGTACGTGCTTACTGGTAGGAGTTGTTGGGGAAGGCAGGGAAGCAGGTACAGCGCGTGCTGTGTCTGGCCAGAGCTGCTGTGTGCAGAATTATGCAGGACTGGTGGGACTGTGCTGGCTTTCTTACTGTTGCCACTGGCCTGAAATGCCCCTGCCGCACTGGGGAGGTGGCAGCTCGTGCCAGTACTGCTTGGAATTGCAAGCCATAAAGTTTATTAAATGGTTGTATTAAGGGAATGCTAAAGTAGCAAAAAAGTTGTTGGTTCTCTGCCTTTCTCAGCTCAGATCGGAGTCTTTTGGGGTGATGTCTACCACAGGTTTGACCTCTGACTTACCCACCTGGAGGGAGATCCAGCCATTGCCTTGTATGAGGTAACGTCCTGCAGCTGGGGCAGCTGATGAGGGCAGCACATGTCCTGGTTTTCAGAGTTTTCAGGTGGTGCAGCACATTTTGCTGTTTCCTGGTTTGGAGCTCCATTTTTTTTGGCTTTGTGCCTTTCTACAATTAGTTGAAGCACTGCTGCAAGGTGATTAGCTATTTTTAACTAAGAGTAGTAGAAGATTTGGGTGTTTGTTGAAAAGCAATCATTAAGATAATCTTCAGTTCTTTTAGGGCACTCGGCATCGTGACTTGGATCGTGAGAAGGAGGATGTTTACTTGTGTCATGGAAGAGCTGCTGGTAAAGGCTAGACTGATATAGCAGTGGGGCTGGTTTTTTCTTCTGACTTTCTTAGTGAAACATGAAGTCTTTATTTATTTTTTAAAAGTTTCTCTTGTTGTTTTCTAAACTTTTTCCCTCAGCCCCCAGTAAATGAAAGTAAGCAAAGGTACTGTCTTGAAGAATGACAATATTAGCTGTTAACTAGTACAGTTGTATATCATTGCAAGCCACTGGGAATTTATTTAAAATTACATGCTCTGTATATTTTGCTTTTGACTATTTGTGAATGTTCAAAGATTTCCAATCGCTATGCCTTTGCTTGAAAATTCAGTGCTGAAGTAGATGACTGTCTTGTGGGCTAATTTGCTTGTGTACAAAATACCAATTATTTTTGAGGCAAGTCACATTGTGTGTTTACTCACCATATGTGTTCTGGTCAGTACTTTAACATTTATGCCTCTAAACCCCCTTGTTAAACATGAAAAATTAAGGTGAGGCAGAGACAGTACAGAGATATGCCAGGAATCTTAGCAAAATCTGATTAAATGCTTAAAAAGGAGCAAAAGATCCAAATATGTTGTCACTGGGAGATGCTGGTTCTGGAGTCATGATGTGAGGCTTGGGGGGGTCTGTTAAGTTGCAGTTTCTTAGCACCAGAAGCATTAAAAGTATTTAATGGTGACCATGAAAGCAAAATAATGCCAACAAAATTTGCAATTCAAAATAACCATCCAGAAGTTTGATTTAATGACAAAATAAACATCAACAAGCAGTTTCATCATTAATTCTATAAATTGGCAACAGCACTTTTATAAATTATGGATCTGAATTGCTTTTAAAATATTCACTGGAAAAAAATTATGAGCTATTATAGGCATTATATTTGTGTGTATATATATGTAATCTATTCATGCAGATACCTCTACATATACATATTAATATGAACACACGCATATACATATATATGCTTTTTAAAGCTTGTCAGTTCTTAAAAGGGTTAAGCGGTTTTAAAATTACCTCAACCCTCTGCTTAAACATTGTTGCCTTAATTAATAGCTGCTAACATATGAAGGGCTTGTCTTGGCTCTCAGAGTATAAAAAAAAAAAGCAGCATGTCACAGAGCTCCATGTACACTGTTTCTTGTCTACTGCCATTAAAATTAATCATTATGGCTAAATCTTGAAAGGTTTGTTGTTTCTGGTACAAGTGGACATACTGACACCTGCAATTTCTTACCCACAGAGGCTTTTTGCATAGCATGTTGCCTGTGAGTGTAATTTTTTTTAAGGAATTTTATGGATTTTTTTTTTATTAATTGAAAGGGATGGCTATTGATACTTGTTACTTATTTAGCATTTCTGAATGCATTTTGCAATGAACAAATAAGGGATGAAACTTTCAACAGCTACTTATTAATTTAGCTTAGCCGTAGTGAAAGCTAGTCCTTTCCAAACAACAAGTTAAAAGTATTTTGGAGGACTGCCACTACTGACAAGCCAATATGCAAAGCAATGTTTCAATAAACCATTTTCCAGTGCCAAAAAAGTTTGTCCCTTTTGCCAAGTGCATAAACTTGGAGTGGAGGTTGGGGAAGAATTTCCCACCTCTCCTTGTATTAAATACTTTAAGTAATAAAGACAACTTTTTCTTACCTGTTTCTTACCAGGTAAGACACCGCCTCTATGCCTAGAGGTGTTCAAACAACACACAGTTCTGTGCGCCACACAGTACTTTATAGTATCCATGTAAACAACGCAGATATTTTTTCTTTTCAATTTGGTCACTTTTCCTTACAGATATCATTGTTGCTTGTATTTGGTGTCCCCATTCCCAAATTTGATGTGCATGCAAACTGAAACCCCATAGCCTGTTGCAGTTAGGTTTTGCACCAGGCGGTTCAAACAGCCGTTGGGCAAAACAACCTGGAAACTCTGCAACCGATTAAACATGGTGTGATTTCAAAACTAGTTTTGTACTGACTTGGTTGGCTGTGGCAGCAGGGACCGTGACTTAGAGCTGAGGAGATCTTCTCCGAGCCTGGCCAAGGCGGATACAGGAGAACAAAGACAGTAGTGGGTGAATCCTTGGGTTGGCAGCGTTGTTGGGCTGGCAGGCAGCGCTCTGCTTGAACGCAGATCTGCCTTACCACAGTGCTTAAGTCCGTAACCAACTCAACACTGCCGTGTGTGGAAAGGACAGTGCGATGAGCTCTGTGCCGTGACTTGACCTTTAGTCTCTGTGTTGAGGTTGTTGGGGACTGCTGTAACTTTGATTATACTGACTGAAATTAAGTTATGACGTTTAGCCTTGGTTAGAACTCCCAGAAAGATTTTTGTTCACTCGCTAACCACTTATTTTTGCAGCGGCTCCAGTGCGGAAGCATGAAACCTTTTCTGCACAAAACCAACACAAAGCAGGACAGGAACGCAGAGGCCAAAGCCTACAGCGTGACCTTCACTGGCTGAGAGGTGCATAATTCCCCCTTAACTTGGACTATTTTTCAAATCCCGGTAGCGTGAGTGGGGCAGGTTGTGTGTCATCCAGCCGCTCTTCCCTGCGCTCTTCCCTGTACACAGCCCCACGGCATGCTATTGTTAGGCATGAATGCTAATTGCTGGTATTTCAAGGTTCCTATCTTCTTATTGCTAAAGCCTGTAACAATAATCACAGCCTATATTCCCCATCTCTAGGCATCAAGGAAACAAGATATGATCATAGGCAGTGTGCTAATGTAATTGTAGTATATAGAATATGAGCTTTTTCTATGTAAACACAGGCCTGGCCACATCCTATGATAGCTCTTCCTACACTCCATACGATCGCTGTTCCTAAGCTCACCGCTCAAGTCCCCATTATGTATACATCTACCCTTGTCATAACACCACCTCTGAAACACTCACACCGTTTGGTCCTGCTGCATAATGTTAAGAGGGTGGAATTTTAAATTGAAAAAGGCTGTTTAAGTAATGTCAGCAGCCTGACTAATTTCACAAAAGGAAGGAAATTCAAAGTTAAGGCTATGGTATATTCTTATCTAGATGCTGAAGATTTCTGTGCATGACAATATGCCCCTAAAATTCAGAGCTGTCCCTTATGTCTTTAATTTCTCCCATTGTGTCTCTCCTTTTTTTTATTAAACTTCAAAGTGAATTCACAACAGAGAGTCAGCCTAGAATTTAATCCTCTAAATACCTTGAAAATAGAGGTTTAGACTAGAAGTACCAATATATACCCTTAAAACTTCAGTGTAATATAAAAGAGATTCTAATCACAACAGATCATTACAAAGAAGAGTAAACCACTTCAAAAAAAATGAAGTGTCTTAAATATAATAAAAAGGAATAATTAAGAATCAAACAGGAAGCTGCTATTCTGACAATTTAATGATGCTGAATTGGACTGAAAGAATTGGCTTTGCCATTAAAAGGCAATGAAAATCTGATAATTTCAAAATGGCACTAGGATCAGATCAAGTGGGTTTTGTTTTTTTCTTTAAATCAAAAGCAGCAGAACCAGAAGGAAATGGTAGAATTCACCTTAGAAGAACCTTGGAGTGTTTTGTATTCTTACTGCTGCCTGGAGCTGAAGCTGTTATTTTATCAGACCTGCTTAACATCTTTAGACTAGGACCTTCCTGGGGATTTATTACCACATACAACCTGTGGAAAGTTATGTGGCAGTCCTAATTACCAAATAGAATACAAAATATTGATGTTCTTTCATTCTTACGTCTGAAAAAGAAAAAGGAGGGGGTGGTGGGAATTTACATAACAGTATTTGAGGTATTGTAGCTGATTACACTAGGAGTTTTCCGCTATGTGCAACACGTAAATGAGAAGTGGAGTGGACGGTGTGCTTTGGGTCTCTGTATATAAGCACAGAGGAATGCAGCCAAACATTTAAAATCTATCAGGCTAACCTTAGAAAAAGCTCACAAGTGTACACCTAATTTGCACCTGCACTTAACTGTGACTTTGGGTGAATTACAGGCTTTTATTTACTGTAACTGATTTTCTGAGTATTTGTGTCTTATGGCTGAGCATAACTAGGTGCACAATTACAAGTGTTTCATCATAGATTGCATAATTACATTTTTAATTACTAGAGGGGAAGGTTGGTATTTTCTACCTGAGAATCTTAGGAACCAAACTTGGCAACTTGCTATGATTTGTATTGCCATGGAAGATGATGTGATTAGTAACAACCATTTGGTATGTATTTACACTGTTAAAATATATTGAAGACGGTGAGATAATTTTATCTGCTACAAGAAGTCGGCTATTTAGCAAATACCCATTTGGGGCATCGACAGCATCTAACTGGAGCACAAAGGCAAAGCCTTAAAACATAAGCAATTGAAACACCACAGAATAGTTAGAGTTGTGTTTTCCATCCTTCTGTCTTCTTCTGAAGCATCAGTGAAATCCAGCATTGCTTTCCTCTATGCTGTTCTTACGATGCTGAATGTTATACGTTCGACAGAAAGTAGTGTTCTGTGTGTGCTGATCTTGTTCTCTCAGCTCTCCCAGTTAAGTACACGATCACTCTGTTCCAACATCATGGGCTAAAACATCAGCTATAGCAAAGGGGGATGGGTCCTTTTAAATCGGTGGCCCTTGGCTTAGAATATTTCAAGGTGTGATGAATTTATAAGCGTCTTATCACCTAGAAAACCCGTGTGTGGAACAGAGAAGCAACCCCCCACCCCCAGGCTGAAGCCCCAGCGTGTGGCAGGGTCTGTGGAGGAGCCCAGCCAGCCTCTCCACTCCTGGTGTTCTGCTGCCATCCTGTGGCGAGCCGGGCTGCCGGCATCCCGGCAGCTCCCTCTGCTCCCTTCCCGACCCCAAAAACAAGCTTGAGGCCTTTCCCTGGTGTCTTGCGGGGAACGCTGTAACCTGCTGCTTCCTCTGCGAGGTCTGCCTTTACCAGTCTTGATTTGATTTCTGCTTGATGAACCTCAGAGACAAGTAGTATAAAAGCAGGAAGCTGCAGTCGATACCGGCGAGGATGAGGTAGCTTACGTAGAGAGGATGGGAGTCCAGGTCCAGAGCTCGAGTGACCTGCGATGGGGTTAACACAAAATTAGGAATGGATGCAAAATTTTCATGCTGGATCTCTGAAGTGTTTTACATGTGAGCTTTCCTTCCCTAATTTGAGATTAGGAAGAAGTTCCTCACACTGAGGGTGGTGACACCGCAACAGGTTGCCCAGGGAAGCTGTGGATGCTCCATCTCTAGCTGTGTTCAAGACCAGGCTGGATGGGGACTTTGAGCAACCTGGTCTAGTGGAGGTGTCCCTGCCCATGGGAGGGGCGTCGGAACTAAATATTTTTAAGGTCCCTTCCAACCCACTCCATGACTTCCTGGCCCCTGCTGCCTTTCCCCTTGGTTTCCAGCTGGATGTGACTTTCAGAGTGGTTTTAGTAGCTGGTTACAGCTACGCCATGTCTAATGACTCTAGTGCCTCAGGGAAACACAGCTCAGATTCTGAACAATTTCAGCAAGTATGTAGTTGGAGCTTGTGTAAAAGCTTTATTCCTTCCTTTTTTTTTTCTTTTTTTTTTCCTCTTCTGCTAAAAAAAGTCATAAAAGTAGTGATTGCTGCAGGGACAAATTTAAAATATAACAAGTATAATGTGATTTTATGTGTTGATTTAGTGCTTGCCAAATTTGAGGCCTACAACTATTTAAATATGACAGGCATATAAATAGCATTCTAATTGTTTATCAAATGTTTAGCAATTTTTATTATGGACTTACAAGTTTCCCTGGTATTTGAAAAGTAGCATTTCCAACAGTCATTTCATATGTGAGGTCAGTGAACTGAGTCTGCATCATGCTTTGAAAATTCCATCTGAGAAAAGAGATTTTAGAAAGCCAAAATGGAACTGGAAAAGAAATGGCAGAAAGAAAGAAATTGGTACACACGCACAAAATTTGAGACTGCAAAAATTGCTGTGGTGCTGCCAAATACAGCAGTTTTGTCTAATTTCTTGTAGACCAGACAGTAAACATACAACAATTTATTATTGGACAAAATGGCAGATATACTTTATATTGTTATGTGGAGATGGAAAATAAGGAGAGAGCTAATATCTATATCTGTCAAACTCCCACTGTCAGCTAACTCACTGCTCAATTTTCGTCTACTGAATATACTTCTTTTTACTGGAAAATACAGCAGCGATGCAAGAACTGAGACTTTCACTAGTGCTTTTTTGACCAAATTTCTTGTTACCTCATTCTCAGGCGGAGAAACTGATGTCAAATGAACAATCTGAGTGTGCTGTCACTACCCAAGAATATAATTGTGGAGGTAGGAATAAAGCTGAGTTTTGCTGCACAGAACACACTCAGCCTCACAACAACCAGGAGCTGTTGAAAGCCATTGATGTTTCAGTTTGGAGGGATGGTGGGAGATTTGTCTTACCCGTCCAGAGGTTTTCCAGGCTTATCACAAAACCACCACTCAGGTAGAACGATGTGAAAAGGACGTTGCCGAAGAAGGCTGAGAGCTGTAACGTCGGCAGCAGTGCTGCCACCCAAAGTGCCATTGTGCGGGCACTATACACAGCCAGCCACACCGAGAGGAAGTTCAGCAGGAAATGCTCTGGTTCAGGAATGAGATTTGCCAGCCAGTAGATGGGAACCCCATAAATTATAACAAAAGCACAGTGTTCTGGGAGCTCCCCCAAAACCTGTTCAGGAAGCAAGAAAAGAGGGTAAGTTGACTGATAATTGCACCTTAATGTACTTATGGGATGTTTGTAAAAGCTACAGGAAGTACTCCTTTAGGATGCAATCAGTTCCCTGTTAGGTATTGCCAGGGACATGGAAAAACAATCCACAACAGAAATTGGAATCCTCACTACTTTTTTCTCCAGTTGTGACAATTCCTATAACTTAATCGTTAAATTGAGGGAATTCTTGTTACAGATTAGATGTCTTGTTTTATTGCAGTTTTGGCAGGTTCTAAGAATTTAAGACACTTTCCCTGAGAAACTGGTGTGCTTGATAACAGTAATACTGTTACTGACTCAAGGCAACTGTATTTTTTGTTCAAATTCGGTTCAACTTAGTGTGAGATCAAGTTTGAGACAAATATGGCTGTTGGTCACTTCCCCACATTATCCCAAAGACAGTCCAGTTAGTAACTCCTAGACTCGTAAAAGAAAACCATGCTTAGAATTTTCTTGAGTATCTAAAGATACATAGAGAGAGTACTATGATTATTTCTTCCAAAGAGTGTTGCTGCTATCCTCTAATACTAAGGTTGTAACAAATTACATCGATTTCTCTATGAATAATGTGCAATCTTTGTGACACAATGCAAAGAATATTTTTCTCTGGCAACCACTAATAAGCATTTAAAATCTTGTGCAGAAATGGAAACCTAAATTACAGATGCCATGGCAGGCAGAACTCATCTAACAGTGGCAACATCACAAAGAAGGGATTATTCTAAACCCTTATGAAAAAGAAAACGTAATTTCTTAAAAGTTATAAATTTCCAGAAACTCTGGCTCTTTATGCACTTAATACAGTTGTTTGTCTCTGACCAGTACAGGCCCAAACAACAACTGGAGATGTCACACTTAGCATTTCTGTTTTACACTTGCTTTAGCATTTAATGTGAAGCTTTTGTTTTACAGATGGAGACATGATCAAACTTTCAAGGATGCTTCAGCAAATGAAACATGTAGGTATGTAAAATTGTATGAACCCTCAAATTTGAGTTTGAGATTTCTCAAATTTTGGCCAGACAACCCAGTGAAAAGTTCTTCTTTGGCTTTTCTGGGGTGGGGTCTCAGCCATGACTTGTGGCAACAGATCTGAAGTAGTGTGAGGTTTAATCCAGTAATGCCGAGGAAGCAAGAATGATAGCCTTAGCTGGCAGACACAAAAGAACAAAGTCTCATACGAATGTGATCATTTATACAACAAGGCTTTAGCTTGTTTGTGTTTTTTTTAATGGTAAAGCCAGCTGTTTATATTTCCTGGCAACAAACCCAATTACCTTAGCAAAGAAGTATGGGCTAACAGAGTACATTCCATCTTCCAGGTCATGATAAAGCATAGCTCTTTCTGAGTGACCTGCAGGGTAGGAACAAACAGGTTGGTTTCATCTTAGAGTTGCATCAATAAATATAATTTCTTTCATTGATTTAGGAGTGTTCTGATTTTGATTGCTTATAACATTTACAAGAAAAGTAACACTTACATTTGGCAATAACGTCCAAAATCACTGTGAATGGGATTAGTGCACCTATCATGTACAACAGTGCTGTTGTGTCACGAATAGAGAGTCCGTTTTCCTCATGGCCATAGTACAAAAATCCAATTAATAATGACATGAGAAGGGCCTCAAATCCATGGATTAATAACGTTGGAAGATCTCTGAAGTCATTGGAGACTTGACGACTACAAAAACAGCAACACTGTAAGTTGTAGTACTTACTAATGCCAGTTATATTCAGATGCATTGCCCCAAATGCTCTGCTAAAATCAATTCATGGATCTTGCTGACTTGGAGTAGGAACAGGAGTTGCACTGTCAGTTTCTGTAAAGGATTTGACCTGATCAAAGCTGTTGGGCATCTGTAGAAACTTAGTATTTCAGGTCTGAAATGCTGAAAGCTTGAAGGAGTCTGGGGGGGGGTGGTCTGATTTCAGAGGCACAGAAACAATTACTTCAGTTATAGAAGTCCCTGTTAAGGACCTGTAGTGTATGTGAACAACAGCTGATACTGGTAGTGATGTTCTACATGTATTATACCCCTTGATCATGTTTCTTTGGAGTATACTAGCATGAAACCCAACTACAATACTCGTCTATGCTGCCTATAATCAGTGAAGCCTCCTGGCTTCAAATCTGAGCAGAGGTGTAAGGATGACAATGCCTGAGCCTACCATGTGGCTGCCTGGGCTTGCTGAGGGTTGACTTGCCACACATGGGAATCAGGATGGCATTACCCCAATCTGGGACCACATTTCTAAGCCTGGAGGCTCCTGCTGCCCCTTGAAGCCCCAGGCTCACAGCGATGTGAGCTGGAGCTGATTGTGTCTGGAAGGAGCCCTTCGGCTGCAGTCCAGCTCAGGGAGCCAGGGTGAGCTGGTGTAGCAACACCTCTGCTCTGTGGATTCCTCAGGCCTAGCGCTTGATCTGCGCTTTCAGCAGTTCTCTTCTTTTTATTGTGCTTCTTTCTTATGCTTTAATACATAAATGGGCATGATACATAACTGTTTATGCTGGAGATAAGCTTACCTTAATAATATAGTAAACTGCTTTAAGGCTCCTGGTAACTGATCACTTGAATGGTGAGGCATGTTGATAGCCTCTTCTGAATGTAAATGGGACCTGTTCAAAAGAAAAGAGGAAAAAAAAATTAAATCAGTACAGGCTGTAGTTTTTGTTCCAGATCTGCTGTATGACACACTTTCCTTTACCTTTGCTTGCTGAATGTGGTTGCAACATTGTCTCCTTCAGTAACTTTCCATAAAAAATCATCAAAATCTTTGACTTTTTCTAGGAACAAGTTGGCAAGAGTATTTGCTCTTTTTCGGCTTTCCATCTCCTTTTCTGCGGTCTGTTTATCGATACTGGTAAAATCAACTGAAAGACATTATTTGATATGAGTCTATATGCTACAGATGTGATAATTTCATGATGTGTTTAGAATCAGAGATTTCATCATGAGCAGACAGCACAACTTGTGTGCATGCATTAAGGTAAAATTGTTAAAATTGGGAGATGTTTCTTACCTAGTCATTCCGTGAGTCACTGAGAGATTCCGTAATTGCTTATTATAATATTATAAACTGCTGTTTCAGATTTTTCTAAATTTAATAGTGGCTTGAGAGGGGCACTGAGAATAAACAGTTTGAATTTCCTTCCTGGCTTGTACATGTAGATCATTTACAATCTGTTATGTGTCTTTGACTTAAATCACATGTTTTTTTTTCCATCTGCAAAATGATAGTTATCATCTTTTTTTTTGTATCTTACAGAGGTGCCAGAAACTTTACTTGGCACTGAGAAAGCCCAAGAAGAATATTATCTAAGGACAACATAGTAGCAGCAACAATCGTTGAGTTAGCATTATTTTTGTACTTAACAAAATAGTTTTATAAAATTTTAAACTTATAATAGTAATTTCCAATGGTGACCTTCGTTATAGAGTGACAATACCTGGTGTTTTGCAGATGCTTTCTGAGAGAACTATCACTGCATGCTTTGTAACTCCTTACATTGCGCTGATCATCTCTATTCAGCAGAAGCCCATCAGAAATGAGTGGCAATCTGCCCTATTTTTTCCCTTCTGCCATGGTCTCTAGTTGGTCTGTCAGACACACAGCCAGCATGTGTGTGTTCCTGTCAGGTGCTCCTTCTTGCTTTGGCATCCTCTACAATCCTGTCCCATTTCCACCTCCCTGCTGCCCATATTTCTCTTCTCTTCCTATGGGCACTGTCTCTGTGCATACTGCTAAATGACCTTCCACCTCCCTTTCTCATCTCTCCTTGGCTTTGTGTCAGGGGAGTTTCTCTGTAACCACAGGCTGTGGTTACAAGTTTCCCCAGGACTGCCTCATGTTCTCCACTCCCACCCCGGGGGTGCTGGAAGCCTTCCTCAAGGCTGCACTTGGCTGAGGACTGCTCTGAACTGTGGTGGTGACAAAGGTCTTTTTGCAGGGCTTGACATTGAGGTTAACTTCTGTTTATCTCTGCACAGCTGATACCAGCTGATACTTCCTGCCACATAGGCACAGCCAAAGAGGTTACTCCAGAGCACTGATATTGGTGTCTGTAGAAGATTTCCTAGCCAACCTGAGTGCAAAGACCTAAGGGCTGCAACTGAACCAGCCTCTGTGGTAAGAGGTTATTGCCATTAGATTAACAGGGCCAGATTCCCTCTGCATGTTGCAAAACCAAACAAACAAAACAACAGAAGAATGGATTTGGACCCATGTAGTTAACTTTCTTTGAGAAGAGGAATAAAAGAATTGCTGTTCTGGATTTGTTTTTTCTCCCTTCCAATGTGCTGTGTCAGACAGCGCTGCTCTTTCCCATTTACTGTTCTAGGTGTATATTATTCCTCATCCTGGGAAACTAGCTTTCTATGTTTCTTGATTCAGAAGTCAGAGAGCTGGCTACATAAACCAATTGGTCAGTTCATGTCTTTCATAGTAAGGACAAAAGTTTCAACCAGCTAAAACATGGGAATAAGTGTGCTAAACATCTGGAAGAGTTGCCACACCTGGCAGGGTTAGAAGGAGGATTATTTAAAATTGATTTTGTCCATACCTCTTGTTACATTTCCTGTACTGATGAATAAGGATCTTATTAAAACCTGAACTTGCTGCAGTATTAATTTGAGTCAGTTATAAGGCATTTCTAAGATGGTTATGGCCAATAAAAATCAATGTTAGCTGATATGAAAGCAAATTATTTCCAGTAATCTTTTTTTAATGACAGTGTTTGATACTAACCGTAGAAATCTGCAGGATTGCTGTACCTTGGGCAGGGATAGCCTAGTTCTGTGAAATACTGGACCATGTCTCTAGCTGTTCCAGAATAGACGGTGACTCCAGAAGTCATCAGAAGAACTAAATCAAACAGTTGGAAGATATCTGACCGGGGCTGATGAAGTGAAAGAAGAACTAATCTGTTTCCTCTGGCCAGTCTGGATAATGTTATCACAAGGTTATGTGCAGTAAAACTGTCCAGTCCAGATGTGGGTTCATCAAGTATGAGTATTCCTGCCAAAGACAATAAGTTTAGCTATGGAAAGCAGCATATTTGATTTGGAAAATATGTCCCATGTGAAATGGTGCTAGTGCATGAAATCCCCACTGATAGATTCTTTTTTTTTTTAGAGTCCAAAGTGTATTTCATACCAGCGTCACATAATATTCAGCAATGGCAAATTCTTCCACAATCTTACTGAACATGGTGACCAAGAACAATTATCTAAATCTTACCTTGGTTCCACTGGAAACATCATTTTTAAAATTATTTTTCATTGGGATGCTGATTTAAGTTCCTTTTAAAATCTACATTCTTCTCTGCAGTTTTGTACTGCCTGTACAAATATCAGGTACATGAAGATTAATACAATAGTACCAGTTTTGTATTCTGCCTACTGAAATATTTTATCCTAAATGCTCGATATTTAAACTTCTTGCATTATTCATGTGTCAATGCTCACACAGTATTAATTAGATAGCTCTTCCTCCTCCCAACCTGTGCTCTAATTTGCACCTAATCACACATACGTATGAAGAGATACGCATATGTTTGGATTTTTTGTTTGTTGGTTTTGCAGTGGGTTATTACAAACTTGGAAGTCTTTTAGTACTTTGCAGTGTCTGTTATTCTATAACTTAATGGCCTCAATCAGATCAAGGCGATGTCTTTACACCAACATGGTTTCTGTGTTGAGGGGTATAATGTTTGAAACGCAAAGAAAGATTTCTTTATTTTTCCTAGAACTTTTTTTTTTACTTCAGTACCAGCACATCTATTCCTGAGCATTACTTCTTACAAAAAAAAAAAAAAGACTTCTGCTTTCCCCATAATTACAAAAATATAACTTTATACAAGGAAAAAGTTCTCAGATCTGTTTCTCTGTGGAAGAGCTTGTGGGAACTCTTGCTCAACAAAAGTCTCAGCCAAGATTAGTAGTGCTTTTGATATACATAAGAGCAGATAGGGGATTCAATCCTGCAAAGTCAGCTGTGGAATTAGCGTTACGTTTTGCTTCTACTGGAAGATGATGGAAATTTCTAGTTCACCTGCAGCATGAGCCGCCATGGCAGTGAGTTGCACAAGACCACAATGACTGGCTACGCAGCCAAGAAAATGACCTTAACATTGCCCATGTAAATGGGCTGGGTTGTAGGAAAGGAAAACAATCTTGCTGTTATAATAGGCCAGCAGCCTTCCAAAGTAACTTGTGGCATGCGGTCAGATAATAAACAAACGTCATGCTGATATGCACCAACTACAGCACTGTGGTGAGGGTGACTTCAGGCAACTTTCAGTAGTCTGTGTGATGATGGTTTTACAGAGCAGTCCGTGAACACTCCTGAGGGGCTCTGCCTGGCTCTGTCACTGCTTCTCCATTGGCAACGGTGACAGAAGCAAAAGTGAGTTGGCTTCTGAAACACTCCATTTACAGAATTATTACTGTAATAATTACAGTATTGTCTGTGGTCAGCACTGATTTCAATTTATGCAAATGGACCAAGACCTGTTAAGCATCTTGCGCGTGAACTCCTCAAGCTGCCCCATGAGCAATTGTATGTATGACTCTTTCCTGAAAGTTTCTACCTTCATTTACTGCCCCATTTCCCCAGTGGTCTGTTGGGCGCAAGGAAGGTGTCAGGGTTTTGCTCACCTGGGTTCCAGAGCAGTTGCACACCAATGCTCACTCTCCGTCTCTCACCCCCCGAAACACCGCGGAGGTACTCATTCCCTACCCTGGTGTTTGCACACTGCCGCAAGCGTAGCTCTGCTATAACATCTTCTACCTGGGGGGATCCAAAGGGTAACAGAGAGAAAGCAAAAGTTTATTTGCACATTTGTACATAGATAAATCTGAAAATATGATTAATGTGGTTAAAATTAATCTGGATATTTCAGTGCTATCTGATCAAGAGAGACTTGAAAACAAGTCTTGATTTTTAGAGACAACAGTAAAAAAGACTCAGCGATCAGCAATTTAGTTCTTTCAGCCTCTCATGCTTTCTCTAGATTGTCATTTTATGTGAGGTTTGGAACAATTGCTGGTTTCTATCTTGAAAGACGAAAAAGGTTTATAATTCATAATCTACATTAAAAAATGCCAGATTAGCTCTTCTGACTCCAAACACACAGGATCTCTTGGATAATTCCTGTCAGACACATTTTTGACAACTTTATTTTTTCCCAACGGCTTAATTACCCTTTTTTTCCTTTGGGAGTCTGAAAAAAACTTTGGAAGGCGCAGTTTGGCAATGAACAATAGTGTTTCTCTGACAGTCAGGTGGGGGAGCAGTCGGTCATCCTGCCGCACGTGTGCTATGCATTTCTTCACAAGCTGGGGAGTGCAGGTTTTGTTATTGATCATGATTTGACCAGACTTGATTTTGCCTCCATGATCCCGGCAGGTTATCACATCAAGCAAGGACGTCTTTCCACCAGCTAAGAAAATCCAAATGGAAAATTAAAATAATTCCAAAGGGATTGTTTTGAAAAGAGATTTAGTTACAGACAGAGGATAGAAGTTTGAGTTCCTTAATGTCTTTTCCTCAACCCTTCCTGAAGCTTTTCCAAAGCCACAGAGACAGAAGAGTCTTGAAAGAAACTAACCAACTACAAGCTCACATTGTGGACATCTCTCTCCTCTGGAATGCAGTTTTAACCTTCATTGTTTCTCAGCAGAGCTGGGTGGCTGGGCATTGAGGATAGCTCCATGAACCCAAGAAGCAAGATCTCTTTGTGCTCCTGTTACCTGTCTTTCGCTTTTGAAACACAGGTGATGGGCGGTGTCGTGCATTGACTGCAGGGCTGGGACCTAAATGCTTGGCAAGAGCTTGCTTTGTGGAGGGAATTGTGAATTCAGAAACAGCAGCTGGTACAGCTGAATGAGTAAGGTGCTGAAGATTATACAGACAATAAGAATCTTAATCATGACTGAAATAAAAATTATTATGACTTAAATAAGACAAAAAGTCATTTAATTAAGAAAAGCTGGCTCATACTCTGAGGTAAGAAAAGCAAAACAATGGAAACACCACCTGATTTGGAATTAAACAGCAAATGAATTTTCCCTTTTTGCTCTATGATACTGTGTGTAAACACACTGAGCTCTCCTATTATGATTAGATGTCATTTATTTCTAGTCTCCCTGTTGAAAGATTAACTCCACTCTTGCTGCTTAACATATACATTTTTAAAAAGAAACCCATCCGTCTGTAAACCACATATTGCTCTATTTAAAACTGACATATTGATTGCCATTGACAATGTGAAACCCATCAGCAGCTTAATCCATTTTACTAAGGCATTTGATGAAATAGATGATAAACAGCTTTTAAAAATAGTTTGACTAGTTTGCTGAAAGGGGGTTTTGCTCAGTGTATGCTACCTTACAAAGGTGCTGTATCTATAACTCCAATATGCTATTTCATGTCAAGATTTTCCTTTTGTTATCGGGAGGATCTCTAAGGTACAACTTCAATTACATTAAGGATATGTGCTAAGAAAAATATTCCATGGCATTGGGGAAGAAAAACCTCCTTTGTAGAAATAAAGTTAAAGCTTCTTTGCCAAATAGGCCTAGCCTTTGAGAGAGAGCATCTTCAGTGAGTCACTGAGCTAACCTGAAGTAAGGGTCTAGTGGAAACATAGCATGGGAGGTTTTTACCTCCAAAATATGGGTACCTTGTACTTCAGTTTAACAGGTCATATGTCTGCTTCTTATTCCCCTTAGATGAGCTTAGACTCAACTAACCACATGGGTTAAAGGCCACCTCTACGTTAGTCAGCCTAACCCTGGAGAAGATTAAACCAGTCCCACCAGAAAATGAAAGAAAAAAAAAAAGAGTAAGAAAGCAGAGAACTTTTAAAAACCAGACAGAAGAGGAACAGTCTTTTCTTCTCCGTAAGTTTCTCTTAATTGATCCAAATGCAATATTTTTATCCCACTAGAATTGTTTCAATCTGAAGGGAATTCCTGCTTATGGCTATGCAAGTTGCCACTGATCTTTCTTATGGGGTCTGGCCTCCATTTGTCTGCTGTGTAACTGGATAAGATCTGCCATTGGCCTGTTTTGAATCTGAGCCACGAAGCTGATTCATGTCCAGCAGAGCTGGGACCACAGGCGACAGTTATAACAATACCTCACTGCACCTCAGGAAACAAACAGCAAATGAGTACAAGTCATAACAAAATTGTTGTTGGTTGGTTGGTTTTTTGTTTGTTTGTTTGTTTGTTTTCCCCAGCTTCATACTTTGGTTCCTCATGCATTTTAAAGAATGTATTTGTGTGACACATTTCCAATAGCTGTTTCTCAAGTATATTTTGCTATTCAGAAGACTGCAGAACACTTTGGCTGTGTACGTGTTAGAGAGTTGGTCAAATAATGAAATTTTGTTGTTCTTACCAGTGCTTCCTATAATAGCTAGCATCTGACCACTTTGGACTTTTAAATTCAGATTCTGGATTATTGACACATGAGATTTGGGATCTGATTTCCAGGTCCATGGCATTTTCATCTGTGTGAGGCTTTCATGCCAGGGAATCTGGGATGCCATGTTAACCTAACAAAGGAAGAAACAAGTCCTTTCAATTCCAATGATAAACTATTTAACAATAAAAATCTTCAAGGTGATGATCTTACAAGGAGAAAATATGTTAAAATAATATTGTTAATGGAAGAAAGTTCTTTTACAGCCAAGTATGGTTTTCATGCTTTGCTGCTTATTCCTGTTAAACACTAAATCTACCTCTGTCCTCTGTTACTTTGGTAATTTATTGCTTCTGTAAATTTTAATTTAAAAAAAATTTAATATACAATTTGCAATTACTCAAAACTGAAAATTGTGAAGTCTACCTTAGATGCCATGGTAGCATAAAGGAAGATGAAAAATTTCACTGGTTCCCTGAAATACTCCTTACATTTTTTGTCCTCTCTTTGTCTCCTTTGCCATGCTCATTTTTCCAGCAAGGGCTCTCAACATCCCTAGCTCAATGGAAAGTCCCTCTGCCCTAGCCCTCAGGGGAATAATTTGTTTCAAGATTGAGAAAAAACAGAGCCTAACAAACTTCTTTTCCTGTCTTATCCCCTAAATTTTCTAGATGTGTTTACAATGGAGAGTTTAGCTTGCTGATAATATTGCAGCCAGGAGCATGCTTCTCCTTAAAAAACCTCTGTGTATTCGACTGTGTGATGGTCATGTGAATTAGCGTTGTGAACTTCAGCGTTGTTTGACTTTTAAAATGGCTTGCATATAGAAACAGGTATTGCTGCGTGTTCCCTTCCCTGCTGAAGGAAAATACATGAAGTACTTTTACCTGGTAGTTGAGTCCTTTGACCTCGAGAACATTTGATTTTCCACTGTATGTGAAATACAGACTGTTATCTTCTTCAGAGCAAAAAATACTGTCCTCGGCCTTGGTCTGGAAAAGTTGTTAATTAAAATAGTTAATTACAATACCTAAAGTACTGTTAAAATTTGAGTTCAGAACAGGCAAAGCAGAAAGGGAAGTATATTTTATGGATATAACCGTATTGCTGATAAGTTGCTGTAGGGCAGAAGTCTGAAGGGTTGAAATGAGTTATCTGTTAATCAGTGTGAAATGTACTTTGTTCTAGTGGCCTGTGGGGGCCAAACATGCTGCGCTATGCTCTTCTATTTGCTTTCAGTTTAAATGAGATCACGTTCAAAATGGTGATAAATTTCATGCCACCGTAAAGAAATTGGACTCTTATTCCTGGTTTTGAGGAAAAAAAGTACTGCTTCTGCAATGTTAGTCTAGTGGATCAAAATGGTGCATATTGAAATTTGTAAGTTATGACAGCTGAAAATTAAGGTTCATTAGAAGTATGTTTGTTATTGAACTCCATAGGGATTTTTTAACTTGGAGGCTTTATGAACAAGTAGGTGTGCAACCACAAGTACAGTCTCTTTTGTATTTTAAATTCACATTTTGTCAACTGGAACTTGGTGTTCTGAGATGTGAGTTAACAGAGTCTCTACTTGGCCCGGTTAACTTTTTGCACATAACTACAATTAAGAAGTCTTTGCTGAGGCAGCTTTCTGGCTTTGGGTTTAATTCTGTGTGCGTGCCTACAAGTCAAACTCATTTCCTAGCCAAGGCAAACGTACCTGTTCCCTGTGTAGCAGAGTCTATCCACGCCTGTAGTATCTCTGGCAGATGGTGACCACAATCTTTGGTGCACCTCTTACCCCAGCAGCAAATAAGGCTAATTAATCTTTTCAGTCTAGATACACAGCAGAAAGCAGCATGATGCCAGGCAGCTGAAAAGCTATGTTAAAGCTCTCCAAGCTCTCCCCACTGCCAAAGCACTCCACAGTCTTGCTTACACTGAACTTAGTTTTTAAAAGAACAAGTGGTCCCCAGCAAATGTGGGGAGCTGGTTTTACAGCCCAAAAGCATGTCTTGGAAAAGCTAGTCCAGGCCATGCTTAGGGACATTCTGCTCCATCCACCTGTTTAAAGATCGCCTCTCTCAGCCCCACCACTGTGCATCTGAGCATGGCTTGCATGGCACCAGCCTTGTCCTCAGTATGCTCTTGTGGGGTGTAAGGATGCTTTCTGCCCCCCATTTCAGAGCTGAAGGAGATAAGAGCTCACTGCCTGCAAAAGCCAGTGGCAGACTGGCCACTCGCCTTTCCCAGCTCCTAGGCAAGCGCTGTAGCTGCAGGATGACTGAGCCCATCAAGTCAGTCCCCGCTCCCCACAGGTCTCACTCACCGGCAAGCCGTCGCATGTCGCCTGGCTCCAGCCGGCACCATCCAGACAGACATTTTCAGTGGTTTCCTTCATGTTGGTCGTGGTGGAAAGTTGCGCTCCCTGTGGTGGTTTGACTACTGGCTCCTTGAAAGCTGTGGAAATCCTTCTCTTTGTTTCGAGCTCAGCCCTTTCCAGACACCCTCACTGCAGCTCCATTTCTCCTGGTGCCCTGTGTCTCTACAGCCAGCCTGACCCCGTGGACAGGGAAATATTCCCCTCCTCTGGGACCGTAACAGCTGGGGCTAAAGGTACATCAGATAGCGGCTTCAGCTAATCACCTATCAGTTGTTCTCAGGAAAAAGGAACAACGAAGAGCCCTTCTATTCTTTTAGGCACTTCTTCAGGTGGCGAGTGCTGGGGACAGTGACGTGCTCCGACCCAGGGACGGTGGGGAGCTGCCTCTGCCCAGTGCCGAGGAAGGCATGGTGGTGGCCTCGTCGAACACCTGGCTAGCAGTGTGAGGGAGGGAGCCTGTGGGGCACCAGCACCAGAGGATGTCGGGCAGAGGGTCTCCTGCCCTGGAGAGGAGCTGCAGCAGTGGGCAGACAGGCGAGGAGAAGGCTGCGGTGCAGCCCTCCAACAGCATCAGTGTCCAAGGTGTCTCCTATGCTGTCAGGTAGGGTGAGGGAGGGAGGCATGGTGGACTCCTGCTCGCCAGGAGCTACCCTGACCCCTGGGGCCGAGGGGAGAGGGGCTGGGACCAGTGGGCTGTGGGTTTAGCTTCAGCCTGCTAAAGGAGGGACATTGCCAGGTCACCTGCCTCAGGGTGCTGGGCTGCCCACCACAGGGGTAGAGTACATGGCTTGAGGGAAGCAAAGACGGTCTGTCCTCTGGAGCATTCACCAGTTCTTCACATTTCTGAAAGAGATGCTTTAGAGGAAATTTCCAAAGATTGTGCCCTTTCCCACTGCCTTTCCTACTGCTGCCAGAAGTATGATGTGAAGCCCTAAGAAGATGGTCAGGTGGATTAATGCCTGGAAAACATCATCAACAAATAAACCCTCAGTTCAAGTTTTCACTTTTCGTTGTAGTCCAAAAGCCTCCTAGCAATGATTCTGAAACATCTGTTTGGACTTTATTGTATCTTCCAGATAATGCTGAAGTTAAAAATTTAAAGCCTAGGGAGTGTGAGGGCGGAAAAGGTGTAGGTTTTGTTTGGTGGTTTTTTTTCAATATTTTAAAATCCTTGCAGGCTCCCATTTCTCATGCAAGTAGCTACAAACCATTCACTTGCTTCATGCCAAATTTTTAAATCTTCTCTATTTAATAATTTTTTATATTTGTTTTCCAAGAGAACGTGTTGGCCCGTGGTGGAATGTTTCTTCATATCGTAAAAAATGGACCAGGCAAATACTTAAAGACGTTTCATTTCACATAGAGAGTGGACAGATTATGGGGATTTTAGGAAATTCTGGTAAGTTGTTCCAGTACTTTAAAAGAAATAAGATCAGAGTTAATACTGGTGGCTTCCGCAGTGGTATGAATGTGACTGAGATCTGAATTTTAAATGGAATTGCAGCTGGTTTTAACCTCTTCTTTGTAAAACTGTGGTGCTTGGTTTTCAGAGTTCAATCTTCTGTCATCTAACTAACAATTATAACTTCAATAAAAGATAAGGGTACTTCTAAACCAAAATGTTTCACTGTGAAGTGTGAATTTGTATGAATTAAATGCTGGTTTACATGCATTGCCATTTACTTCTTAACTAGCTTCATTTATTGAGAAAAAAATACTTTCTTCTTTTCATATTTCACTGTCCAAGTGAGGCTACTGCTCTTGATATCATAACATTCATCTTACCACACAATTAATTTCTTTTGTTTGAAAGGATCTGGGAAAACAACACTTCTGGATGCAATATCAGGAAGACTGGGACATAAAGATAACTTCTTTGGTGAAGTGTATGTGAATGGGCGTCATCTGAAGAAGGAGCAGTTTAGAGATTGCTTCTCTTATGTGCCACAGGTTGACTTCTACTTTTATTTTTACATTTGTTTATGCTTCCTCTCATGTAAAGAAAGTAAAGTTGCTAGTGTAGTGGAGTAATCTGACTGTGATTTCACTAGTAGATTTGGTACAAAGCAGTTAATACATTTTAGGAATGAATGACAGTTATGTGAGCAGGGGCAAGATCTTAATTACTACAGGACTAACTGCTTCTTCCTCTTCACCCTTTTTTTCTTTTTTTTTTTTTTCCCCAGAGTGACACTTTGTTAAGCTTCCTCACCATACAAGAGTCTCTGACCTACACTGCTTTATTAACTCTTCAGAAAAGCTCCAAGGACTTCATCAAAAAGAAGGTCTGTATTTTATCAGCTTCTACCAGAAAGGCAGACATGATGTCATGTAATGCTTTCAGCAGCAGCACTTTCCATCCATGGCTGCGTTGTACATTTGTAAGGTTTTGTGATACTCATTCTGCAAATGGGGAGAAATCCTCCTGCTGAGGAGAAGGACGCAAGCTACCTGGTGCTCCCTGCCTCTGCAAGAGACTTGTGCTGACGCCCTGGGGAATCACCATTATGCTGGGACAAAAATCTGCTGTCAAAGCTGCAGCAGTTACTGCTGCAGGAGATGCCACTGTTGGTATCCAGGCCAGTTCCCCTTCCCCAGCTGGGAAACAGTTCTCTGGGTGTTTTGGGGCCATGTCTGCTGGCAAGCCTCATGGACAGCAGAGGTGACTTTGACACTACCCTGGCTTCTGTAGGACATCTCTCACTAGCCAGAACAGCTCCAAAAAGCACTGGTCTAATAAGCCCCCCTACAGGCTACTTTCTTGATGAAATAGGTGTGTTTCAGATTTATTAAAGGACTCTTTTTGGCCTCTGTTGAGAGTAAAGATTGGATATTTCTGACCAAAGGCTCTTGATCTCTGCCTTCTCTGTTTACCTGCCTTCCACTCAGTATTCAATACTTCCCCAGAATTGATGTGCCTTTCTGCTCCCTTTTTTTGGAAGCCAGACCAGCACATTGTTCTTCATACATTAACTTCTAGTCCCACCTCTGAACCCTTGATCTCTCAATGTCAACGGAAGCTAAAATTCTACTCATTTCAGAATAAATGAAAATAAAAATAACAATTAAAATAGTATATGAAAAATAATCAAATAGAAATGAGGACAGACACCTTCCAAACAGAATGGATGCAAGCAGCATATTGGGAAAACAATAGCTTAAAATGATGTCTCTTTTCTTTCGTTTTTCCATTTTGTACACAGGTATCTGAGTTGGACTGTGTTTAGTCTTTCTAAATTGTAACTGTTTTTCAGGTACACGCGGTTATGGCTGAACTGAGTCTCAGCCACATTGCTGACAAAATAATTGGAAGCCGTGTTTTTGTAGGAATTTCTGGGGGTGAGAGGCGTCGTGTTTCCATTGCAGCCCAGCTATTACAAGATCCCAGTAAGTAACACTGCGTGGATTTTTCAAAATGAAACAAAGCAATGTCACTTTGTGCTCCCACTATGGGCCTTCATAAACCACATTTTGTGGTTTCAAATACAAAATACATTTATATTCTGTATATATTCTGGAATTCAGCAAAAACTAGTCTAGTAATGACAGAAAAGGATGAGCATTGACTCAGGTCTGCCATTAATCTGTTACTTGATCTTGTAGTAGAAGATTTTAAAGTCTTAGGGACTGCACATAAGTTTAGACTTCAGTTTATTGATTTTAAGTCTTTCTGGGCTCACCTGCCCCATATATGAAATCTTGGTTGTGGCACATTGATTTATTTTTTTATTATATTTATTTTTTGAGTGTATTAGAGCCATACATCGTTGAGCCTGGTAGTGTAGTACCTGCCAATTAGCCATGTATGTGTGAGCACCATGTACTTCCAGAGCCAAAAATTTCTGATGGATGAAAAACAAAGCAGAGTAACTAGAAGGATTAGACATAGGAAACAGCACTTTAAATTTTATCGATTTTGAGATAGTTTCTTAAAGGTGCCAGAATTTTATGGTGTGAATGTATAGCACACATTGGTTGGATTCTGGAGTCCTTGTAACGGTGCAGATGTGCTAGGACTGCATACCAGTCCAAAAGGAGCATTTAAATAGCAAAGTGACATATATCACTACTACTGGTGACTCCTGGATCGTTCACTGGGTGTAGTAATTGCTCAGTAAGTTCACTAAACTCTATAGTAAACACTGTAGTAATTGCATGTAGATAAACCTATAGAGAAAGTTCTCCTCCTCCCTTAACCTGATCAAAGTTGAACTGCCCTCTTCTGTGCTATGTCTCATCTCTGTAAAAATAATGGATTTGAACGTAACTTTTACCCTTACATGTGCAATAAAACCAATGAGAAAATGTGGTAAAACCCACCCACCTCTCTCATCTGTGCTATTATATATCCTGTATTTTAACAACTCTTATTTTGTTCATAACAAATTCTGTGTTTATATATCGACATAATTCAGATTATAACTTCCAGCTAACTATATCAGTTAGTTATATTTACATTTGATTACTTGCTAAAATTTATAATCATTGTTCTTAGGAGAAGATGTATGCATCAAGTCTATTTTGGTAGTTTTCAGATTTCACCTGAACTTAGGGAAAAATGATTATGCTCTGATCCTGCAGGAGTGGTTTTATGATCTTGTTGCTAGTCATGGAAACTGAACCACTGCAGCTAACTAAAACTGAGGGATCACATCATGGCAATATCTGTGTGTAGTCTGCTTTACATGCGGAACTTCACACGTGAAGTAATTCTCTCCTATCTGCCAAATTAGCTTCAAAGGCAGAAGCTATAACATTTGCTCCCCGTTTACCTGATTTTTAACACTATTTCTTGTCGTTTCACAGAGGTCATGCTACTTGATGAGCCAACAACGGGGTTGGACTGCCTGACTGCAAACCAGATTGTCTCACTTCTCTCTGAGCTTGCCCACAGAGACAGGATTGTGATTATTACAATTCATCAGCCTCGCTCGGAACTCTTCAGGGTAAATAATATCTACTCACTAGCTGTTTTTTTTAACCAGGCTTTTTAGTACCTAGATTGTTTTCAGGATGAAAGTACAAGATCAAGTATAGTTGCCTTCAAATGCTCTCTTCCTTCTCCCCTGCATAAATACAGGCTTGTCTTGAACTTTACAGCTCTGGCTGTCTGCCAGTCATAGGGCACTTTTGGACACAGAATGCCCTGCAAAAATAGTATGTGCGCTGACTCTGTGCCTAACCTTTGTTAACCTAACCCTACCCAAATCAAAAACACTGGAAGAAGCCACATAAATCCCCAGCATGGTAGGCACTGTTAAAACTAGCACTTTATTTATCTTTACATATTCCTATTTCAATTGCATTTGCAACTTGAGGCAGATAAAGCCATGATTTGGAAAGGAAAGGAAAAAAGATCTTTTTTCCTCTTTGTGTCAAATGATGTGGGTGTACCGTGGTCGTGTGCTGGGGCAGGCCTGCCTTGCATTTCTCCCTTCCCATTAGTGTTTCACACTTGGCTCTTCTGACACATCCGCCACCCACCATGTGAACTGAAGGCAACTCCTTCCTGGCAGACTGAGTTGAGTGTAAGTGGTCATGAAGTCAGAGGGGGACTACTGAGGACTGAAAGCACTCCCGGTGCCTTGGGAATAGGGGCTGACCATAGCTGGTGGGGGCCCTGCCCTGGCAAATATTCACCCAGAGAGCAGTGCTGTTAAAGTCCTTCAGCACTGCAGGATAATCTTCCCAACAATTTGGGAATTTTACAGAGTGGAGCTATTAAGCACCAAAGGAGGTCAGTCAGTAAGTGAAGGTGCATTAGAAGTGAAGTCGGAAGTCGACAGCGCCCATTTCTGTTTGTAGATTACCTCTGCATGCTGCTGTCACTGACAGTTTTAAGAACCATTAGTTTTAAGAGCTTACAGATTTGTCATCTTGCATAACCACTGAGGTGAGTGAAAGAAAGGACCAACTTCCTTTGCGCAAAATATACTAAGGAAGTTTGAATGTGTCAGAACTATTTTTTCTGATCAAAGTACTTTTATTACCAAGACGGTACTGTACTCAAGAATTAATGCACCCCTCAGTACATATTGCTAATATAATAATTCCCTCCTGCAGTTATTTGACAAAATAGCCATCATGAGCTTTGGAGAAATGGTTTTCTGTGGGAACCCTCTGGAAATGATCACGTTTTTTAGTGACTGTGGCTATTCTTGTCCTGAGCAATCGAATCCTTTTGATTTCTATGGTAAGTTTGTCCAAGTCATTTTGGTAAGAATATGGGTTTCCTTTAGAGAAACAAGTTGTTTTTTTCCCCAAATCAAAGATTTTCCAGAGAGAGAAATGTGTTTGAATTCTTCCCCAACTTTGTAATTATTCTCAGCTCAGAGAAGAGAGAGGGCAAAAATTGTGTAGGTCTGACACACAGCAGAAAGGAGTAAAGTACCAATAAAAAAAGGAATCTCAACTTCATGAAGCCTGTGGATTCCTGATGGCATCTCCTTATGGCTGTCCACTGGATGCTGGAAAATCAATTTCATTCCAAAACTGTGGGAAGTCCCATGCTTTTACAGACTCTGTGATGCCAAGCAACTGAAAACAGTTGCCTGGAGGGAAGGATGTGGAATGAATATGGGGTGACTTGAGGCATCGATTTTCAGAGATTCTGAGGTTGAGGTTTCCAGAAGTTTGGGGAGTTGCTAATACCAGGGTGAGCTACTGGAGCAGCACATACAGATGCTTCAGGAGACAAGGATAGTAAGCTGTTGGCAAAAGCGGAAGAGCACTGTTTTACCAGTTCACAATGAAAGAAAGTATCAGCATTAAGACTTTAGACATGAGGCTTGGTCTTGCTGCAGAGCATCTGCATGCCTGATTCATGCAGATATGTTTGAAGAGAATGTGTATGTGTTTGTGTGCATGTATGGATGCGCACATGTACACGTATATATCTCTCTTCTAAAATCTAGTACGTAGCCTGATTTCTGACAATACTAGCCGAGCATTAACCGGGGAATCTGACCAATCCAAAAAGCTACATTCAGGGGAGGTAGTGTTTTCCTATTGTCCTAAACTCAGAGAGAAGAGAGGATGGTTGTTGACATGAAGCTGGAATGGGATGAAGCTGAAAATACTGGTGTGACAGTGAGGATAATTTTGCCTTCATGAATTTGAATAGTCTTGAAAAGCAGAGATGATTTGAGATTTCGACCTACTTTTAAAAAAGCTCGGCAAAGAGACTGCTGCATTCTTCAAACGTCAACCTTTGAATGTGACAAGAAAAGGAAAAACTACAGTTTAGAGCAAAGAATCAGCAGAATATTTAGTCTTTGGAAAATTGGTAGTTTATATTTTTTGTATGATTTAATGATGTGAATGAAGGGACATATTCTGATATGATTTACACCAACAGCAGAGGAAAATAGATCCTATGCATTGAGTGTGGATTATAATATTGAAATGTTACATGTGTTTATAAAAAGACAAGTTCAGCTATTTGGTCTAGTGACTACTTCGTGGTGTAATTTTTTTAAAACACACTCAGTTGCCATTTAGATTCTGTGTAACTTCCAGCAAGTCACACTGGCCGAGTTTTAAAAAGTGTGTCTGCTTTTTGGATGCTCATATTTACAAAAGTGAAGACTTTGGTTTGGATATATTTAGCATTAAAGACAATTCTGCTGAATTCCAGCCTTCAGAACACCAGGGAAGTATTCATAAGCTTAATTCAGGTTTTGAGGACAAATTAAGAATCTTGGACAAGGCCTCCTTTTCTGTTGTTCAATTTGTATTTGAAGTTGAGCATAACACTGTAGAACTGAAACCTAAGACAGACAGAAACTTTAGGAATAAATGGCTGATAAAGATGTCTTATCAGATGTAGAAGACTAATATAAAAATCTGTGAGAACAGCTATTCCTGAGAATGACAGTCTAGTTTTTGAAACTTCAGATAATTCATTGCTATTAGGGAAAACTGAAATTTCTAATGCATTTTGGCACTATTGTTGAATCAGTGTCACTTGTACAAATTGCACACACAAAGTTCCCATCTGCCAATAAAAGAATTACTGGTGTCAAAAATAGGTATAGGTGGATTTATTAGAAAAGAACATTAACTCTTGAAGTATTTACTTTTCATAAGTTCCACAGTAAGTAATATTTTCTTCAGCTTGGGCTGATCCTGCTAGGGCAATTTTGCCTGCTGAGCATCCTCTAGTTTCACATTAAACCAGCAGCGTGTCTGAGAAGGAGGTGGGTGAAACCCTGTGCAACAACGCGGTAGCAGCTCAAGTAGAGAAGAGCAGTGTCTCTGCAGCATGAACCCAGACTAACTGAAAAATAGAGCTCCGTGGTTATGGAGGCGCAGGCAGAGGACAAAGGGGAATCAAGGAGCTATGTCTGAGCGCTTGCATGAAAACCTGAGAAATACCTGACCAGAAAGTCATCTCCTCATCTGTATCAATGTTCGTCCTCAGCCGGCGCTTTGTCTTGCCCTTGGCAGCAGTAGTGCTTCACCAGTGGCATGGCTCTGTGCTGTGTGAGGAGAATGCTGAAGGTCTGACTAACACACCCCTCAGTCCTTGTATTTCCAGATAAAGGACTTGAACCTCAGGGACCTACAAGGCCACAAAGCATAGAGATTTGTTGTGGTTGCATAATTACTCATTCATGCCACTTCTAACGGAAGCAAGGAGTAAAAGAAACCTTGAATACTTTCAATGGTGCTTTTCTTCTTTGCAGATTTTAGGATAGAGGCAAGGAAAGGTTAGTTGCAAGGGGGAAGAGATATGAAGGGAAAGTGATGTGTACATATAGTAAACACTTTGTAAATTTACAGTGGATCTGACATCTGTGGACACCCGAAGCAAGGAACGTGAACTTGAAACCTACAGTAGGGTTCAGGTAATTGTATCAGCCTACAAAAACTCGGAGATCTTTAGCAAAGTACTGGCAACCATTGAAAGAACAAAGTGTATGAAAGAGCTGCCACCAATACCATTCAAAAACAAAGATTCACCCAGTGCCTTTTACAAATTATGGATTCTTTTACGGTAAGACTTTTTTTTTTTTTTAATCTTTTTAAAGAAAAATCTTTTATCCACTAATCTTTTGGGTTTTTCCTCCTATACATAAATGCACTGTCTTGGTTATTTTGGTCTACCACCCTGTCTTTTTTAGTATATTAACTTTTGTGGACAGTGTGCGTGTAAGATTTGTACAAAGCTAAATGTCCTACCAACATGTGGTCACTCATAGCTAACAAGTATATTGTTATCGTTTTGTTTTGTTATCAGGAGGACAACGAGAAACTTCTCCAGAGATAAGATGGGCATCATCATGCGTCTCCTCCAGAATCTGTTATTTGGCTTGTTTGTAGCCTTTTTTCTTCTTAGACTAAAGAATGACCTGGTAAAAGGAGCAGTGCAGGACCGTGTGGGGTTTGTCTACCAGTGCGTGAGTGCCCCCCCCTACACAGGGATGCTCAATGCTGTTGCCCTTTGTGAGTTTCTGTCCTGTGTTATGTGCAGCAGCAGGTATTGCTGCCCCTATTTTGTAAATAGGAAAAAGTCTTTTTTGAACATAGCCATTTAAAGGATCTTAAAAGTTTTAGATTGTGTTAGAGCTGATACAGAAGCATGGAATTCAAAGGTGAAGCAACAGGAAGCTTCACACCACAGAAAATGATCAGCCCATCAGAGGGGCTCCAGGTTCACTGCACTTAGTGAAGGAATATGCCCTGATTCCTGCCTTTCCCTTTCACAGGGAGGCTTTATTCTGAACTGTGCAAGAGCCCTTTATTTGCCCACATGTAGCATTATAAAGACAGGACAAAGTCTAGGTCCATAGTTAATATCTTAAGTGACATCAAAACCAAAGATACAAAAAGGATAGGATGCAAAACAGGTTCGACAACAATTAAGCATAATTAGATTTAAGCTTATTATGTGATGATTGCATTTTTCTTAGAGGGTGTTTGTTTCACAGCTGCCATACAAAGACCAACAGTAGCTTCTGTTTATAGCCCTGAAAACTATTCAGCTCATGTAGGGAACATACACTGCTGTCATCACCTTGAGATCAGAACACCTCAAGGAATGATCCAGTGACAGCAGTTTTTTTCATGTCTTTAATTTGTATCTTCAAAAAGAGAAGTCCATCTTGCATGCTGCCTAGTCAGGCCTCTCTCATTAAGCTTACCAGCCTTTGCAATCTACATTTAGAGTGGGGGAAAAAGTGATCAGAGTGGTTTAGGCAGAATGTTTCTGATATATTCTCAAAGTTGTCTCTGTGCTTCAGGTCATTTTTGCTAGCAGCAAGTCTTGGTCTCTTTATTCAATGGCGATTTAATTTATTTCTTATATATTTATTCCAGTTTCACCTTTACGTGCTATCAGTGACCAAGAAAGTAAAGATGGCCTGTATAAGATGTGGCAAATGCTTTTAGCGTATATAATACATTTCCTGCCCTTCAGTGTCATCAGCGTGGCAATTTTCAGCACCTTTATATACTGGTAAGCACTTGTACCATCGATTGGATTGTCATTTTCCTTCTGTTACCAGTTTCAGTTACCATGTCAGCAACAGGCCTTGTGGCATGGATTCCTGCTATTGTCTCTCAGGATGAATAGACAAAGTGTAAGGAAACACAACACAGTTTTAGCCCTTCTCCTTCAGGCAGTGTTAAAGCACTTTCTGAGTAAGTTACCAGTTCTCTAGGTACTTGGGTAGTTTTAACAGGCCGAGAACATTTTTAATTCTTGTATCGTATCAAAAGCAGGAAGTGTCATTTTACATTACATTTAGAAAGACAGCAAATAAGAGCAAAAAATGAGAAAGACAACAGTAGGAAGAAGTTTTTCACTATGAGGGTGGTGAGTCACTGCAACAGGTTGCCTAGGGAGGCTGTAGATGCCCCAGCACTGGGTGTGTTCAAGGCTAGGTTGTGTGGTGCTTTGAGCAACCTGGTCTAGTGGAAGGTGTCCCTGCCCATGGCAGGGGGGTTGGAACTAGATCATCTTTAAGGCACCTTCCAGCCCAAACCATTCTATGATTTTATGTGACAGTAACAAAGCTTCAGATATCCTGGGACACTTGGGATTTAGCTAAAGCATATGGAAGTGATGAGATCTGGATCCCTTTCTTCCACTCTCCAGAGAAAGGAACTAAAGTGGATTTCTGATAGGGGAAGAAAGAGTTTGATTGTAAAGCTTGCTTTCCCCCCTGTCCCAGTACATTTATTTCCTCACATCAAGAACGGGGTGATGAAATATTTCGTCTACTTATTGCTTTATCTATCATACAGGCTAGCTCTTCTTCATTTATGTTCCATTGATTTTTGACCTTCCACTTGCTTATTCTGAACTTAGTAGAGTCCCTGGCTGCTTACGTAAGCTAGTAGCAAAGTAATAAGGACCAATTTCTGTCCTTCAGTCTTTTTCTGGCCTGTTTTGTTTTCCTAATTATAAAAGGAGAGCTGTATAGTGCACTGAAGTTAATTTTTGTTTTCATTTTACAGTTGATAGTGAAGCTATAATCAGATGGCAGTCTATAGTAAGATGTGTACAGATGAGTAGCAGGCTTGGTTTGTGTCCCGGATGCATGGTCTCTGGCCGGCTGTTGAGAAATAAGTGGATAGACCATTGTAAAAGAGGTAAAGCACAGGAGCTATTCTGCTGTAGCTGTGCACGTTAGCGCTCTTACTCTGCAACGAGATGTTCTTGGGCAGTTTGAAAACAGATGAAGTCAAACTGCAGCAAATGGCTTGGACTGCTGGATGACTTCTGCACAGTGAGCTGCTCTGCCACGGGAACTTTGCAATAGCTGTTTTCCCATCTAGAAAAACTCAGGAAAAAAAGATGGCTCTTTTCTTCATCCTCCTGGTCTGCAGTAGGTAATGAGAGGAAGTGCGCAGTGTTTACCGGATTCTTTCCATTTGGGACCTCAGTAACTGTCAGCTTCTAGATGAAACGACTAAAGCCCTGAGAGGGAGATTTCTGCTTCTCCAGATGTGAGGTCTTGTGCTCATGAGTTGTTTTTGTAGTTTGGTCCTGTTATTAGAAGTAGCCATTCAAGAAAGGCCATCTTTCTCTTTGTCCCCTTAGCTACCTGGGCTTTTATTTCTGCAAGCTGTCAGTGCTGCCTGCTTCAAGCAGTGCTCCCTGAGAAGTCCCTTTCCATAGACAGGCAGAAATTACTCCTCGTCCTGCTAAGCATTTAGAGGATGTTCTGTGCTCACCAGAGCCCTTCTGTTTCTGCCTGCAGGAGGCAGCCGTTTGGAAAGCACCTTTTCAGGCTCAATGAGGGAAGGGTTGTGGGGCTCCTGAAGATCATGAGCCACTGCTTGCCATGTTCACTCCTTAACAAACAGGAAATTTGTGTGGGCAGAGACTTTGCCCTTTTGCTTTGGTAGCTTGAGACACAATCAACAATAAAGACTCTGTTTCCAGTTAATGGATAATATTTGCTGTTATTAGCCTCCACGTATCTTCGCTATCTTGTAGTTGTTTGGGAGCCATCAGTGATGTGTCAGAGTGATTTCATAGTGCCCTTAGAGCTCTTAAAGCAAGAAGCAGTTTCTCGATGAAATTTTAAAGATTGTATCTGTCTAAACTTTCCTGAGTGGACTAACTTTTGGAGAGGCTTCGATAGCTTCTGGGATGTGTTCTTGCAAGCCTTTTCTCTCATAGTCTGTGTTTGTAGGGTCAGTTTGGATCATACAGACCCAAACTCTTACCTGATCAGACACAAGGCAGGTCTGGCCAAGAACGTATACAGCCACTTTTGCAATCAAGTAAAGGTACTCAGTTTATGCAGGTTTTCCTAGCTGAAGATACCTCAGGGAAATGTTTTAGCAGTTTATATCATCCTACTGTTCTATAGCTGTAATATTATCTCTTCTGAGGTTTGGTTTGCTTTCTTCTTTTTTTTTCTGTCCTAGGCTCTCATCTCTTTCTAGTCCTACTCCAGATTTCCTAGTCTGCATCTACCTAGAAATATTAGAGCACCTTAGAGAAGGTGATGCTTTTATGCTAGGACTTTGGAAAACTGTTCTTTCTGCACCAATCTGTGATTAAAGGTTGTTAAATACCTGCTAGCTCAATCAGCGTTTAATACTTGAGAAGTCAATGTTCAGCCATCTACTGAATATAGAGATTATTTTGGTGTTTCTGAAAAGCGCTGCAGGAAAGCCTGCGAGAAAATGAATACTTCTATTTCAAGACCATGTTCGAACATGGTGGATTAAAAAAAAGACATAGGGCCTTGAATTGAGCAATGGAAAAGAAAATAAGTGTTGAAGAGCTGCTTGTGAGCTAAGCAAGGCATGCAGTCTGCACCTAGCATGAGGCAACCATGTATATCAGCATGTAACAAAAGGTTTTGTCATCTGTCATATCCACTACAAGGCTGAATTAAGTTTGCCAGGCAACTGCTGGTCTTAAACTTTTTAATCTTTAGTGTGGATTGGGAAGACTTTTTCCCATCAGTTAGGCAGGGAAAAGCTGGGAGCAGCGTGTTGTATTTGAGTGCAGAAGTATGGAGGAAATCGCATTTGGATGAATTACATGGGTGGTGAATTCAATTAGCCTTCCATTTAATTGAGTATTTCCATTTTTAGATTTGCATGCACAGTATCAGAAGTGCAAATCTCCATCTGTTAATTATCTGCATAAAGACGTTCTTTAAATGCGTGACTTACACAAATAACTTCGACTGCATAAACCCTAAAAAGAGGAAGATGTTACTTTAAGGGATTGTAAAAGCCACGGTGGTTACTTTGAAACAACACAGATTTCTGCTACAATTACAGCTCTACATAACCTGATTTGATCTAGATGGAGAAAGCCTAATGTATCTGCACTTATGTCACTGTATTAAGTGGATGTCCTCTGTGATAAGGCTCCAAACAACACTCTAAGGGTTAAGGCATAAACTGTTCACTTAATGGGCTGTAATTGCAAAGAGCAAATAAAAACAAAACCAAAAGCTTTGTTCCAAGTTTAGTACCCAAACACTGTTTTTTAAATGTTCTTTTGATCATTTTTGTACAGGACCATAGGGTTGTATCCTGATGCTTCCAGATTTGGAGTTTTCTTTGCCGTTGTCTTAGCGTCTCATATAATTGGTGAACTACTAACACTTGCCATACTTGGTGTGGTTCAAAACCCAAACATAGTCCAAAGCGGAGTGGTGCTGCTTAATTCAGCTGGCGTGATAGTGGGAACGGGACTAGTAAGGTAGGAGAAAGTTTTATTTCACTTTGGTGTTAATGTCAAAACAATATAAAAGGGTTTCACGAACAGTCTGTATTGTAGAAGCACAGGTAGCAATGGACACGAAGTGCAGCCATTATCCTTCAGAGGTGGAACTACCTTATCATGTTAGACCTTGTACTAAACACACAAACCAGACACTTAATAACTTCACGTATCAACAAATATATTAACTCTTTTTTCCCCCACTTTTTGCAAATAAATTAAAGATACAACTGAGCCATTAATATCTATCAGCTCAGCTGGATTCTTTTCCTTTATGCTGACATTATGATGTGAAATGCTCAGTAAAGGAGCCTACCACAAAAAAAAAGTTCCTACAACTTTTCATAACTGCTGGAACTTACCAGACATTAAACACTGGGAATGGGGGTTTGAAAGAAAGTTGTTCTCAACTGTCTTATTAGTGTTATTCTCCAGTTTAGCCATTAAACTTTTCAGACACTTTTTCTACCGGAAAACTGTCATACTATGTAAAAAATAATACATAAATAATACTACATGACCGGACTACATAAAAATAATAAATTAAAAAGTAGTGTAGTAAATAGGTGGGAATATTGTGATCCATTTGCTTTAGTACTGTGCAAATAAATGCTTTTGCATTGTAATTGCACAAACTTGGAACAGTTGCACCTTGTATTTGTCAATACTGAAATTCCTGTTTTATTGAGAAACATACCAGACTAAAAGTATTATTGTCAAAATGAGTTTTCTTGAGGTGTTGAGCAAATAGGATATGCCCACCTGAGATCTTTCCAATGAAAATGAAACCTGATGTCAAGTTTTCCTCAAGAAGAGTATGAGTCTTCACAAAGTTGATGGTGCTGTCTCTTCAAAGTAGATCTCAGCTAATACTTGCTAATTTAATAAAAATAGGCCTAATTTCAGGAAGATGTGTCTGTAGTGACAGGACAGTTATTCCCGCTACCATAGTCTAAAGCCTTAATGATAACTTCTGAAAAGTGTTGGAGTGGTTTCTAACTTTATTTTTCAGTAGAGACATTGCTAATTAATATTGTGAATCTCTGATTAATCTTCATAAGCAATGAAGGATGTTAAAAATAGCATTGAAACTTGGGCTGCAGGTTCTTTCTGTTAGTTTGTTTAATTATAAAGTCTGGCAGTATTTTCGGTGCAGAAATTGCCCCGTCTTGTTGAATAATGTTCTTTCAGAATTTTCATACTGTTTCTCTTATTATTTTTGCTTCATTTTTGCTTTATTGTTGTTCCAGTGAATTGACATTCAGTCTTTTGGTTTTGAGGATGGAGTGAGGGAGTGGTGGTTTCTTTGGAAGCAACACATTTTTGCAACTAAGGTTTATATTGTTGGGTCTTGTCATTTCCACTTCATCAATCACTGCAATGTGAATAGCAAACAGCTTCATCGAATTACTTGTGACTGTCCATAAACAAGCCAGAGCTGAATGTTATGACGCTGTACCAAAGTCAGAGACAGCCTTCCTGGTTGTCTCCTCATTTAGCACTAAAATGGACTTTGTTTGAAAACCCTATTTTCAAAGAACTGGTTCTGTAACAGACCAAAGATGAGAGCTTCTTCTGATTTGGGGTAGAATTGGCTCTTGGAATGTAGCAAAAGCCAAATTAATTTCTCTGTTTCTTTAAGGACCATCGAAGAAATGCCAACACCTTTTAAAATACTCAGTTATATTACCTTTCAAAAATACAGCAGTGAAGTTCTTGTAGTCAATGAATTTTATGGCTTAAACTTCACATGTGGTAAGTGTTCCAAAAAAAAAAAGCACCCTTTAACCCCAGTGTAAATAATTATTGTCATGAGATGTTGATGCTGATTTTCCTTCTACCTGCAATGAAAGTATCCTGATAAAATAAAGATTGCTTACAAGTTATTAAAAAACCGCTTATTAATTAGAAAAGACTGTAACACCATATCAGCAAGCTAGACAGAAGTTTGACTCTTTCTTTCAACCACTTCTTGGTCTTTCAGTTTTTCATCTTCACCTGTTTTTTATCCCCCCTTTGGGGGCATTTTGGAAAGGAAAGTTACGAGCTTATCAGAGCAGTGTTGCACAAATAGAAGATCAATAGAATTGCACAATATAAGATCAAAGATCAGTGCAGGGAGCACTGACAGGTAACACCTGACCAGATGTTCCCTCTAATACGAGGGAGGCTTCAGTTCACGGACGTTACCGTGGCATGTACGCAGCAGCTTGGATCTGTCAGGCTGCGCTTTGCTGGTTCTGAGCGAGAGAACAGGCAAAACATCAGAATCAATCAGGCTGGCAGGGTCAGTAGCTAACATCCATCCGTGGGGTAAAACTTACAGCTTTGGACCTACCCTAGGGTATTTTGGGCTTTGTAGCTGGGTGTCAGTGCTCCCCTCCAAGGCTTTATATTCTTTATCCATCCATCTCTCCCATCCCTCTTTATCACAAGAGCATAGATGGCAACGGTGAGAAAATGAATCCATGACTTCAGTAGTAATAATAAACAGCTGAAGTTTAATGTGCCCGTCAGTCTCTACTTCTTGAGTTTTGGAAGCACTCAACAAATATGAACGTTGTAAGTCTACCACATCGGGTGACTTGCTTCTTGAGGCCCCTTCCCCAGATAATGTGTCTGAAAAGCCATAAAGCTTCTTTTGTTTAGCATGAAAAAACAGAAGGCTCCTAGTGACCCTCTGTTCCTCCCTTCCAAAAACACGGCATTAGATTAACTGCAGAAGCATATGGCTTGTCTGTTCCTATTCCAAAATGCTAAGAAATACTGCTGTGGGTATAGTAGATCATTTAAATAACGTTAGGGCTAGGCAAATTAATGTACAAGCTAGATAATGAAGCTGAGCTTTAATTTTACTGATTCACCTACTAAAGAAATGATTCTTTTTTTTCCTTTGACAGGTGGAGCCAACAGTTCCACTGCAATGAACGCTGCGTGTATTTTCTCTCATGGCATTCAGTTCATTGAAAAACACTTTCCTGGTGCATTGTCCCGGTTCACAATCAATTTCCTAATACTCTATGCTTTTCTACCTGGACTTGCCATTATAGCAATTCTGAGCTTCAAGATGAGAGAGAGAATTATTGGTAGGCAATAAAAAAGTAGCAGTTCTATCAATGTCTCATACTGCACTTTTAACTTTATTAGGGTTGAAAGCTTAACTTGTTGGATTTTAGATTGAATTTAAGTGATTCTATAGAAACACATTCATCTTCTCATGCTTGTTGCTAAGCGGATGTTTTCCCACCAATGTCCTCTCCAGAGTGTGAGTGGCTTCCTGCTCGTGGCATTCCCACCCCACTCCCAAACCAGCCATAACCAACAGTGTTACATGTTTTACAGGACTCTGAATCGGATCTCGTCAGCCCTTGCTCTCCATTTTTAACAATGCAGCATTGCCGCTCTGATTTTTTTCCCCACTCTTTTGTTTTTTATCCATTACCAACAGGCAGAGGGGTACAACTGCGAGTAGATCGCATTTCCAGAATTGTCTTTTAAGTCCTATGCTTTGTTCTGATACCATTTTGTGCATCTGTAGAAAGGAACAAACCAAATACACATAAATACAGACAGAATCAGGAAATGACTCCACTTTCATCTTACGCAAACTATACAACCAATGAGTACAGGATCTTTGAGCAGTATAAAAGTTACCTAACATGTTTTCGTCTTGTAAACGATGGTAAGTCAGAGAAAATAGTTCTGTTATTTATATCTGTTCCTCCTTTTCATTATGAAGTTCTAAATCTTGTTTTGGAAGCAGTCTGTGAATTACTAGAAGAAATTTCTGTTTGTTAATAAAATGTCAAGTTAACTAGGGAAAAAAAAATATAAAAGCGGTTTGCCAGTTCTTGGAAGTGATGTAGTGTTTGCATCTTCGGAAACTATTCTCATGGGCTCACCAACATTCCCAAGAGTCTCATTTATTCATTTAATAAATATAAGTACCTCTCATAACTGAAAACGTAACCGACACAGATTCCTAAATTCTGTAACTAACTTCTCATGTTCAGTGAAGAAATTATTTATTACAGAGGGATAGCTAGAGATTTCTTTGAGGAGGTAAGTATATTTTTATCTTGAAATTCTCTAATAATTTAATTTGTTTGATTTGATGGTTTTGAGATTGTGTTTTGTAACAAGGAATTTGAAATCCTTGAGTTAATGCAAGTTCTCCACTTAAGCGTGAGGCTGAGATTTTTTGCTAATATATTTATATATAATGTTTTAAGATACAAAAGTTATATAAGAAAAACATTTGGTGAACAAATACGTTAAAAATAACAAATAACTTTGAAGAGCTGGAAAACATACCACGTTAGTTTGCCTTTCCCATTTTGATGTGCGTGTAGGGTTGTTCATCAGGGAACGTTCTCACGATCAGGTCTGCCACGTGGCTGCGCAGACTCTTCCTCTCTCACAACAAGGCTTAGCTCTTAAGAGACACCTCTGGCTGAAGCTACGTCTTGCCTTGAGTAGTCTCAAAACCAGCCAGTCCTTCTCATACTGGCGAGGATGTCCGTGGACAGAAAGCCGTGCCTAGTTTAGGTGAGCATTCCACCAGCTTGGGTCGAATGTGAATCAGCTCTGGTTCCACTGCTAACCAGGTATCTGCCACACTGACTAGACTGACTTCCCAGCATCTCAATACCGGACAGAAATGTCCGGCTTCTAAATTCTGTGCAAAGTTCTTGCAACGTTATACACCGCGAGAAATAATTCTTGTATTAAACTACGTGATGCTGCAACAGAGATAGCGCAAACTTCTGAATTCAGGTCAAATATGGTTTTTATTCCACTTTATTCTGCCAGTTTTTGTAGACTTATCCTATTCAAATACATCAAATAAGGATGGAAATATATTCTCAAGCTTTGCTTTTGAATTAGGAAGGTTCTTTGCAAAGAACTAGGAAAACACGCCTAGCACACTTTGCTGTGCAGCTGCATGTTTTGGGTGTGAAAACTTCATTATTTTTAATACATTTTTGAATGCTTCTGGCCCAGTCAAAACCCCAAATAGTGCGTTATAAAGGATAAAATAGGAAGAACTGACTAACGCCAGTCTTCATGGGCAAACCTCTCTCTGAACCATCTACAATTCCTTTCTCCCCACTTTTTAAAACTGTCAGTACCAAGATATACTTACAATTTGGACTGAATATACAAACAGTTCTTTTTACTAAAAATAACGGGAATGCTCAATAAATACGGATTTTGTATTTTGATATTGGATGCTTTCAGCTGCATCAGACTGAATTGCTAGTGTAATGCTCAAACGATTGAAGCCACCGAGAGCAGTTCATCAATCAGAGTCTAGATCCATTTCTTTCCAGGAGTTAGAGGCATTTCTTTTGTACTGTTCAAGTTCCTAAAATAGAAACATACACACATGTTAATCTAATCTCCTCATTACTAAAATTTGTAAGATACTTACATTAGCTACTTGATAAAGCACATATAAACATTTTTTTCACTGTAGAAAAAAAATGTACTGTATATTTTTTTATCTTTAACAAAATTGCAGTAAAAGTGCTGTAAGTTTTGCCACATTTGCTCCCACATAGGGAGCTGGATTTCATCTATTTATTTATTTATTTATTTACACCTAGATACTTTCTAGGGAAGAAGAAATTGTGTCTTCTTAGACATTTGGTTTGAGAAGCCAGGCTCCCTATGAACGTAGAGAAATGTAACACTACGTGTCCTTTAAAAAACAGAAATTACCCAACAGAAACTGCTGTTTCACACGCAAGAAATCGGGGCCTTTCAAGAAGCAAAATCGATTGGTAATTCCTTAAGATTATGGAAGAGGAGCTAGGAGAACAAAGCCGACTTTGGTTTGAGGTTTTTTTGATTGTGTGTGTTTGTTTTAAGCACAGGACTGAAATGAACTTCCTTAAGCTTATACTTGACCAGTGGTGATAACTTAGAGGGCTACCAGTGGACCTTAGAAATGCCGTCAGAACACAGGCTTGTCCAGAAAGCAGTAAGCAGAAACAGAATTTAGAGGACCGCAATGGGTGTTTCGGGAATCCATGTACCACATCTGTTCAACCGATGGTACTGGATATTTGTGGAAATAATATTCATACTTGCTTGAGGTTTTTCAGGAAGTGTATTACTCATCACAGACAGCGATGCCGTGCTTCTCTTTTGTTTTTCAATTAGCAGTTAAAAATAGTCTTTCAGGTGCTACTGTTTGGTAGATTGAAAAGTTGGCATCTGTGTGTAAAATGCAAAGCCAGTGTGGTAATTAAAATCACGCCTCAGATTACTAAAAGTAAACAGAGGCTCGAATTGTGGAGGTATAAATAAAGCGGATTCGGCATGAAAGATGAGGCAGCCGACGCTTCGCTGTACTTGACATCAGCTGAGTACGAGCAAGGCTGACAAATGACCTCGCTTCAGTCAAATGTGCCATGGGAAACTTTGAGGCCTATAATAAAAGGTTCTAGCAACATCACCAAACAATTTCATCTTTGGGATTTTACGTAGTGGTGTATATTGTCGGGCATTGGTCCTCAATATCTTTTTCAGCAAAAATTAATTTGGAAAGCACTCCAATTGCTTTTCATTCATTTAAGAATAAGGCTTCCAACATATCTGGAGGAAGACGATACTCAAAGAGGTACCTAAGCATGTAGAGGTTAGACCAAAGAGGTTCAACCTAGCCATGTACTGCTTGCAATACGAGGAAAGTCACCATATCTTACTCGGATCAGGAAAAGAGGTGGATGTAAACCAGTGATTAGTATAAACATAGCAAAGACCCTTAAAACTGGGCATGTTTTATATAACCACTAGTCTGATTTTAATAGAATGGACTTACCAAAACTGACAAGAATAATACAGTTCACACCTGGTGAATTTAATAGAAGTTTTAATTCTCAACCCAGAGCACAGACCGAGAAGAAAAAAAAAGGGGGGGGGGGGGGGGGAGAGGGG
>VZZY01015665.1:77038-96952 GCA_013400335.1 Eurystomus gularis
AAATGGCATCTTCTCTCTCTCAGGAAAGAACTTCAGCAGCTTTGTCAGCAGCGCAGAATTTTCAGAAAGCACCAACAGACTTATGAGCAGTAAGAGGATTTTTAATTGGCACATATTCTTCATAATGCCTGCAGAAGTTGTTTTACAGTTAAGTAGCTCAGATGACTGACACAGAACATACTGCATCTAGTCTGCATCTAGTAAGCTGCATTATTAAATACAGCTCCAGTACTACTGGACTGTTTCACCCCTAAGCCAGGCTTTACTCGGTATTTTCACTCCCTCATTATTAATATAAAGTAATTCTGATCTTGGAACACACTGAACTGTTGGAAACTTGCCAAAAGTGAGGAATAGAAAGAATACTGTGACATTTTAAGGGGCACATGTAGCCTGATTTATGCCAAGTAAATAATTTCAATTCTGACAACTTTCTCAAAGGCTACAGGAAGGGGTAAAATTAGACAATGAAGTTTTTACGTGTAACAACGTTACCTGGGTCTACAGGTGTTGCCTAAATAATTAGCCTTATAGATTTATCTTTTGACTAAACTGCTTTAAGAAAGAGGCAGATAATTTAGCATGATTTATTTTGCTGTAATTTTACTAGCTAGAAGGCAACTCAATGTAAAGGCAATTCAAAACAACACAGAAAATGCCAACTGTCAAACCCACAGTATATATTAAAACTGTACAGCTATTCCACTAGGTACAGAAGTACAGAACAAAATGATAAATATTTATTTTGGAGACACATCTAGATAAGACTAACATTCAAACAGTGAGAAGTGAAAGGAAAAATGGGGATTAAATGGGAGGATATTTTTAAAAAACAGTCTTTAACAAATTCAGTGATTCAGGAGGAAAAGTATTGTCAGGAAAGTACACTTCCTTACTTTTCATGTGAATTAGAAAGTAAAATAAATCCCCATAAGTCAGAAATGTAACAGAAAAAATATTTCAAATGCAGCTTAAAGATCACTCCAGAGACCCTTGTGAAGAAGCGGTACCTTCCTTGCTCATCAGGTCCTACGCTACAAACACAAGCAGAATTCTAGAATATACTGTAACTATACAATCAGCTGAGAGATCCTCCCTCCAAACTGCAAGAAGATGCTGTGAAAGAATGTAGCTCAAAGTACACCAAAATTTTCACACTAGCATTACGCTTCCTTTGTTTTCTGGGTACCGCGTTTAGGGGGCAGAGATCAGATTTACAGGGAATCAACAATTGCAATTTAAATATGCTTTCAGTGTTCTCTGAGTGCTTTAAAAAATATTAGCGCTAGCGACTTGTCCTCGATGTCTCAACACTGGCATAAAGTGGGTTTTTACTGTCTTTTTTTTTTTTCTTTTTAACTTTAATGCTTCTGTACTTTTGCGTTTCTATAAATTCCTCATCTGTCAAATGGGGAAGATCACACCTAATCTCATAAAGGGACTGAGAAGAAAGACTTAACTGATGTTTGTGAGGCACTCAGATAAGATAACATTACCACACATTCTCAGGGAAAAAAAAAATTAATACTTTTCTGTTCATTGAAGTGTCTGAATGGCAGGTTGAGAAATAAGGTACACAAAGAATAAGGATGATGAAAAGAAATACTGAACAATTGAATTGAGACATCAGCAAAATAGTATATGATCATGTAATTAAAGACAATACTATAATGCCTACAAACAAGGAGGAAAAATTAAGCTTGTAGGAAAAGCCTTAATTGTTGCCTTTCCACAGTTCTGAGGGCCTGATAGGACTTTCACTTTTTTTCATGCAGTTTCTTACTGAAGGTGCCCTCAATCTGGAACATGGTGAAAATAACCAAGAACGGAAACAAGGATTAAAAATCTTAAGCACCTAAACTTCGATAGGAAATTTAATAACAGTGCTCTAACAATGCTCTTTAAAGGTATTGAAAAAACAAAAAAAATCTTTTGTACCCATTTGGGCATGCCTTCATGTGAAAAAGAGAAAGCCTATTCTTGGCAGCCGAGTGAACATCCTAAATAACTTTTTCTCCACAATATGAGGACTAGCACTCTGCAGAAGGTGAAAGATGCTACAGCTCTGTTACCCACGTTAAGATGCCTGTCACACTTCTCTGCCCAGCAACACTGCCCTGACCAGGGAGGTTTAGTGCACAATATGCCATCTTCTGTTTTGTTGAATGAGACTGAAATGGTCTCCTGAAGTTCAGCAAGATGGTTGTGCCAGTGAAGGTGTAATGCTCTTGGCCCACACAGTCCCCCGCTCAAACAGACAGCTGCAGATCGGACAGCAACATGATTTTTAGTTGTGAATTATATGGTTAATTAGGTCACTCTGATTTTAGGGGAAATAGGATGACATGTATAACATACATGAGATGTTACAGAACCTCCCTTTCTTCTGTTTATGATTGATAAAGTCGTAGCACTTAGAGCCCTGTTTGTTGAGACCTGCTTCCACTACTCCTTGGTAGCTGACAGCAAATGGCACCAAAGATCTACTTTTGGGGTTTTCTGAGTATAGGTTATGGCATTAGGCTTCAGCTAAAACTGGCACCGATCCCTGAAGCAATACCTCTGTGTAACAAGGACCAGTCACTGTGAACTTTGGCACTGCGTGACACTGACTTCTTAAGTACATGACTGGGAGGCTGTCCAATTCCTTGAGCTCAAGGTTAGCTTTGGCTTTAGCTTCCATGAATGAAGCTGCAGTCAAATGTCCAGGTGAACAAAGGTCCAAGCACCTGTTTTGAGTATTTGCAGTAGAAGGTATAACAGGATAGCTAAGACCTGAAAAACCTTTGGAAAGACGTCTTGGAGTACTTACCTCTGCCGTAGAGAGCGTTTCTAAAGGAGACAGGGTTAAGAATTAAGAAAAGAATTCTGAGAAGACATAGTTGAGAAAAAGAGATGCGCTCCATCTTGAACAAAGGCACAGCAAGGAAATGACGGGCTCAAGGATCTTTCCAGGACAAAAAGGTCTAGAAGTAGAGTGTTGCGTCTCAGAGTTAACTCTGAAAATATGAAGGAGGCAAAATAATCTGGTCTAAAAGAAAACGCTCTTGTGGCAGAATGCTGATTAGCTGGACTCAACTTCTACAGCCTAAAAGCATCTCAGATAGATGAATACTGGCTGACAGCTAGTCCACGGGAGTAAGCCAGGTACTTTCTTTTTTTCTGTACTTTTAAAACGGTTTTCTAATTTTATACTTGAGAATTTAACGTTTTACTTTGCTAGAGCATACAAACCCTCACTGCAGACTCACCCTACCACCAAGGTTACAAAGTCAGAATTGATTTCCCTAAACTTCATTATTTCCAGAGTTATCTATAAATCTGTTGCAGTATTATTGAGCAGTCCTCACGAGGCAGAGTCAGATGTGCTAGTTCTTCTATCAGACTCACTGACAGGGGCTATATTTTGTTTCTGTTGCCATGTTTTTGTGTTTATTTTTCCTTTAATACTTATCTTTGAGATAAGCTAGCAAACTGGTTATCACTTACGAGTCCAAAGTGGCATATTAATTAACTGAAAGTAACCGAGAAGAATGATAAAGTGCACTTAAATTATTTTTAAAATATATGCTGTTGTCATAGGAAACTTTGATTTTGCATTATGTCCCGTGCTTTCATTAGCAACTTGTTGCATATTAAACATCTTCATGTACTGTTCCTCCTACACCCCAGATATCATGAAACTCTATAAAGAATGTCAGACTTAGGAGGTTTTTTAAATGTTGCTTTAAAAATAGGATTTTTGTGCCGCTTCTCATGTAACTGGGAAATCCAAAGACACTTCAAGAATCGCTGCAACACAGAGTTCTTTCCTTTTAGATGTATATTGCTATCTTGGTGCATTTCAAATTGAATGAAATTCTCGGGAGTATAAAACATTTTAATAATGTGCAAATAATCTTGTAAAAATTAAACTTCACGATAGAGAAGTTTAGGAAATAGCTGCAGATAACAAAAGTAATTTTCTCTTTAATGCTCAAATTACTTGTAGTAGTCCAAAAGCAAGAAGCTACAGTGGTTTGCAATGCCCTTGAACAGATTAAGATTCTAAAAGCCTGTTTCTTTTGTTTAAAACCAGAAAATTAATAATTTCCTGTACGATTTAATCAGCGCATGCCAGTATCTTCTTTTGCAAGACATTAGTATTATCTAAAAATACAAACCTCATGCATCATATAGTTATTTTGAGATCTACAGATATACCAAGTGTGAGATTACATTATAAATTCTAAAAGCAATGTGCTTTACAAATTTTAATGATTTCTACGACTTCTCTTGATGTAGCAGAAATTCAGAACTGATGCCTACATCAACAGGATATTGCAGGTAATGTGCAAGTTCAAAGACTGCAAGGGGTTCTTGAAATTGCTTTATTCTTTTACATTATTAATCTGTTCCTTTGGATCAGGTAACTACGGGTTTACTGCCTTCTGCAATCTAAACTCTATGAAAACACGATGGCAGGAACAATCCAATCCTTTCACTTTCTTTTACAAGCATGCAAAAAGATGAAGTTTGCCGTGGTATTTTAGGGTTAGTTGAGATTAACCGCGGTGCCACTCAATAAAACTGCCTTTCATCTTGAGAGAGGGGGGCCCGTAAAAGCATGTGAGATCTAGAGTCCTACAATCCATCATCTGAGAGCACTGTTGGAGAAACCTCCTTTAACCACAGTAACGTGGTCCACAAAGAAGTTCGGTGGTGTACAAATAGCCCACTCAGAAGCTGTGAGAATAGAGTGGAATGTTTCTCAGTCCTTCTAGCAAAGAATTTTTTGTGTGTGAAACAAATGAATCTGTATGAAATAGAGCGTTTCCAGACTCAGTATGTCATCCTTCTTCCGAACAAACAAAAGATAAATCTTGGATTTTAACAGACCCATACCTTCAGTATTGATGCAGACTATACAGTATTTCTACTCACATGATGTTATACACTGATATCTGCAAGACAAATGTTCTAACCCTCATCTAGTTTCCACAGAATTTTTCTATGAAATTAATTCACCACAAATGAAGGAAATGCAGAGAAACACTTCAAAACTAATAATCATTAAAAAAAGACCCTTTCCCCACTAAAGGTCTTTCCTGGAATTCAGGGGTTAAGCCAAATATCACTATGTGGAATAATTCTGTTCTTTCTGTTTAGGATAAAATGTACACAGCTTGCAAACTCGAGTGAGAAGTGTTCTCCTCTCAGTACCTTTCCAGTTTAAATAAAATGTTTCTTATTTTTGTCTCTCTCCTTCAAAAGCGAGCAGCTCCCAGCCCAAACTTTGATACCGACTCCCAAATGAGAGTACAGGGTGCAGAAAGGAAACTACTGCCAAGAAAGTTTCACAGCTTTGCTTCAGTATTTTAGTGATATAACTCTCGAAGAGAGTTAGAGGGAAAATCTGAATTATTCATTTCTAAAGAAACTACAGAGCCAAACTCTCAAGATCTAACAATGCTCTGCTGGCTTCATGTCTATGAGTGGAAGAAAAACCCCAACCAAATGACTAAGCTGAAAACTAAAAGTTATTTAAAAGCAAAAAGGGGACTACAAATGTATTTCACAATGAATTCAGCAATCCTGGTGGTTCTGGCACGCCTGACTGTGAACAGCAATTGGGAAACTACCACACACCTGGTTTTTCTGAGCTCTCATGGCATCAACTTCATACTCAGCGTATTGTAAGTCCTGTGCTGGGTCCTTGGTATCTTGTAAATCACAGAAACTCTAAAAGAAGAAATGACAAAAGCCCAAGTGATAAAATTGATTTTCTCTTCTTTGAACAAGAAAATGCCATGCTGTAGATCTAATGGAAGTATTTGCTTCTAATGCAAGCCTATTAAAACCTCGCATTTATGGGAGAATTTTGTGCAATCTTAGATTGGCAAGACGATGAGAAAGTAATAGCGCAATTAGATGTTAAAGGAAAGAAAATATTCTTATTTGGTAGTTGTTTACTATTCTCTCCTCAAAATGAAAATATCCTTTCTGGCCTGTGACATTTGGACATAGTTAAGGCTGCTCTTGCTACAGTATTTAATACTCAAGACCAGAATCCAGTTAGGTTACCAGAAGTGTAACTTTGATACCTGAGAAATTACTATCTTTTTGCCAACTAAATACCTGAATTCTCATTTACTAACCTTGAGGAAACTCTAACTGCAATTCCTTAGAAGCAAATACACTAACAGAAAGAAACGCTATCAAATAAACCAAACCAGAAGACTGGGAATCTATGTGGCAAATGTTCTTTAAATTTTCTTTGGTTTAGCCTGACACTGTAGAACACTGATGGAGCTTGCAAGATGAGAAATGTATCTATTTCTCCAGCTGTTTCAGGGGGAGTTCAGGAGTTATTGGGAGGCACGTTTGTTTATTGTGTTTTAAAAGGCTATGAGGAAAAAGTAACATGAAAAGTAAAGTTCCGTGCAGTTCCTGAAAAGTAGAGTTTAGTCTTTATCACGTTGGGTCATACTGTGCTGAGAACAGCATCTTAGTGATTATTTATTCTGCTCACAAGCTACCAGAAATAATTTGTAGGCTTTGATACGTAGCAGTCCAGGGAGTGGGAAAGGGTGAATTGAGACTCCTCACCAAGAACGGAGATCCACAGGCTGAAAACTAGAAAAAGCCCAGTTTGTGCACCATAATTTGAGGCACAGTTTCATGGTCCTGACTGAATTCCTTGCCTGCCCAGGTAAGCTCTAGGGCAGGAAATGGACCAGAATAAAGAACTGGTACAGTCCAGGCCCCAAGCAGAAAGCAGCAGCCTGCATTTGCTCTGGTCAGATAGAAAAGAATTTTTATTCCTATGTACAAGATTTATCACTACATCAGTGCCAAGGGATTCTAATTACCTTGCAAATCCAAGCACTTCCCAGAACAAAATGACAGATTTTGGCAAGGAACTCTTAACACACCTCATTCAAAGCCTCATGCCCTAGGAGAACAAGGATCAGCAGCTCGCTGGAGCCAGGAAGAGCTCTTCTCTTGGAACATCACCGTCATTTGGTTTAGGTATTAGGGGATATATCACCTTATAAAATTCCAAAACCATTGAGTCTAACTTGTCTCTCGATATAATGAAAGGCATCGGTATAACTTTAGAAAAAACAGGGTTACAGCAATACTTTCACTATTACTAAATGTAGGCAGATGACTGAAGATGTAGAAGCTAATAAAGCACCACTACATACAAATCTGTATCTTTTTAAAATGTATGAATTAAAGAGGTTGGAAGAAACAGAACTGCTAAGTGAGACTGAAATTCTGGTCCCCGGACTTGAAAGACAAAAATCAGTAGTGGTATTGCCACTATTCCACGAGAAAAGCAGCTGTGCAGCAGCCATGTAAATACCTACCTTGGGAGGAAATGTTTTCTCAAATACTTTTTTCCACAGCTCCAAAGGTGTATTTGCACGCAGCTTTCCAATCTCGCTATCAGAGGCAGGCGGTGGTCCTAAGGATGACAGCACAAAGTGATACAAGTGTATTGTCATAGCAACATAAATGGTCAAGTAATTTTGGATAACGTTCCATTTAATTTAATATTTTATCTTCTACGGTGACAAACTGCAAGAATTTAGAAAAACCATTGATCTTCTACCATGAAACAGGCTGAGTGGTATTGTATATTACATTTTCTTTCAGATCTAAGCTTGTTGGTACTTCACTATTTGAAGTAGTCCCAATACTTTATTAACCTACCTAACAAACCTGCTCAAATAATTCTTAATTAGATAAATCCTGAATCCTCATTTTAAACTTTCTAATCTATTTCATTCAATAATCTGTTAAAACTGATGCTGATGTGCTATAATGTAACTATTTTTTCTCATTTTCAAAAACAATTAAGCAACAAACACAAGGAACAGGAGATGTCCTAACCTATCTGGCTCAGCGAGTCCAGGCCTGCTGGTATAAACAGAGGTTTGCTGTGATCCACGGACAGAGACTTGCTAAACAGAAAAAAAGAAAAGGTATCAGGTGAGCATTCAGCAATCCATGAAAAATCACATTATTCTAGCCAAGACTAGACTCTTACTGGGTTTTGCATACAAATATGTATAAATAAAAATCCACACAATTCTAGGGGTGACCATGTTTCTCCCGCAGTTTGGGGATCAAATCCAAGGAGTTACCACTGTCCTGTGCAGAGACAGGCACCAGAGACACAGGAGTCAAAGTCCATGAGTAAGAATCTTTCAGAGATCACATTTAAGGAAAAAAAAAAAAAGTTTTGGTGATTAAAACATTTTTTATTAAATACTTTTGACTTTAAGACAGACATTTAATAGTTGGGCAATAATTATGTTACCTTTTATCATAGCCAAATGCCAAGTGATTAATAAGAACACGGGCTTTCAGCAGGAGAGCCTCGGATTTACTGGTAAACTGAATGAATCAGAAAATAAAATATACATGATGATCTTACATCATAGAAATACTAAATTATGTCATCTACATAGAGGATTTAAGATAGAGCCTGGCTAATTCCTGACCTCAGTACATTTGGTATATATTCACTGAATTTACTACAATGAAAATCTCACCCTCCCTCTCCAAAACATGACTGCATTTGTCACTGAATATATAGATCAAGAAAAACAAAATGAAAAATAGCATCAATAAAGATGAAAGAACAAACTTTAAAATATTGATTCAAAACTTTTGAAGTATGCATATTAAGAGACACGAGTCTTTTGCCCAAGACTAATGAGTTATTAAGACTTTAAACTACATTAAAAATTACCCAGAATACCATAAACATCTAGAAATGTAATGAAGTAACAATAAAATCGTTCACACATCACAAAAGCAGCTTGATAGTGGCAGAACTGGTACAGATTTATCTGAAAGCAGCTCCCAGGATATCTTCTCAAACAGCATGCTTATTATTCTCTAAGGGCTTTTGTGTGCTAACAGATTCAGAGAAAGAAGTCAGATCCCTACTGTGACAAACTGAGTTTCTTCCATTCATTTCAAGGGCAACCAGGATTTAACAGCCAAAGAGTTTTAGGCTCCTAGTTTTTCATTTTCGGTTACAATAATGCTTAAATATTAAAAAAAAAATAATAAATCAAGACAATTGTATTCTCAGTTTACAAAAGATGAATTCACATGCTGAACTACAAAAGCTGTACAATTTTACATGGATGCAAAAGGACGTGCTGTGATTATAACAATTTAAAGCAAACATAAGTTGTTTGTTAATCAAAATAAGCCACTATTAAATAATAATAATAATTATATAAATGATAGTTGATACAATTAGAACCATCTTTTGATGTAGAGAGAGTCACAGATTATGAATCTGAGCATGTACATCTCTGCCTTTACTCAGAAAATCATCTGCAAATTCAAAAACAATTTAAAAATCCGTATAAATACATCATTGTCCTCAGGGTTGGCAGTTCCTGCTCGGTACTGTAAAAAAAAAAAAATCCCTTTGTTCTTCATCACTTTAAGAGTAGTGACCTGGCATGCTTAAACTGATGTGAAGACGAGCCTTTGGACCTAAGATTTAAGTTTACTGAAGCCAGGTCACTAGATGCTTCTACCAAAAACACCCATTCTCTAATTCTGTCTAGGGTGATCACTTTTTCCCATCCTTTCTTGTACCAAAAAAATTTGCCAGACACACAGTAAACTCAGTACGGGAACTGAGCTGGCTAACAGATAACTATTTCTGTTTAGTTTTTGCTGATACTGGGAATGATGTCGTTTGTTCACAAGGTATTTCCATCCTTCCATCCCCTGCCGATACCTGTAACCCTTTTTGACAGATTAGGACATGAAGAAAGCTGCTGCAAAACCAATTAAATCCCATTTTCTCTAGGAGCTTTACATTTCTATTTTTTAAATGATTGTTTTGTAACACAAATATTGCTCATTTTCTCTATCCTTAGTTAGAAAGTAAATATACACACCACTAATGATGCTCCATAATAATGTGAAACAAATCGAAGTGTCTTGCTTATTATTTTCCTCATTTCAGAGTCAAACTCCTGAAAAAGTTGATATTGGAACATATACATAAGAAACAATAACCAAAACATTACAGCTAGAACTTTTCATTTTTTGCATAAACTGCAATGCACTTAGACTGCAATATCTGAGGCTTTCGGCTGTCAGCATAATTATATCTTAAGACAGAGTCAGTAACAGCCTACACTGAAAAGAAATGTCACAATTTCCCTTTGTTTCTTTTTTACAGAGGGAGCCTAATTCAGGCAGTTAATCCAGAAAAAGTTTCTTAATTGGGAATATGTATTCAATTTTCAATTAATTTGTTTCACTTTGTTTTAAATTTTTAGAAGTAGACATACAGCCTACTAGATGAATAAAGATTTTTTTCTTTTTGTGAAAATATTTAACTTTTAGTAAACCTTTTGGTATATGCTTTCTAATTTCTAATACCTGCAAGATCTGAAAGGTGCATAAAAACACCTTTTCATCAATGTTTAACATAAGATCATAGAGATGGCCTTCCCTGGATAAAGTGAGCTAAAACCTGGTCCCAGTGAAGCCTGCAGGACCCCAAAAGAATTAGGCTGTTATTCTGCACATGAGAGTCTCTTATTTTTAAAGAGGTCACGGCTCAGCATAAAGCCTCAGTATGGAAGAAGGCACAGCACCTTATTAATAAAGAATTAAATCACTCCAAGAGTCAGCCGAGTATCAATGCACTACGTAGTCATCCACAGAAGCAAAGGCTGCCAGCATGGCAGCTAAAAATCAGACATACTGTTCCAATTTCTCACGATCAAGTGCTGCTTGAAAATTGAATATGCTTTTGTTTGGATTTTTAACGTCCTGGGAGAGAATCCAGCAGTACTATGACAGTTCTTCCCTCTCGCCCCTAAAAGATGCACTTACTCACTTGCCTCTAAAAACTTAGGAAGTACTTCAAGAAAAAAGTTCCCGACAGAAATGATAAGTTTAGTGTTTGCTCTGCCACAGCTACCAAAAAATCTGACTAGCTGGTTTGGGAGACTCCCCTCTTTCACTGCCATAAACTTACAGCCGCTGTCAGAAGGGACATATGGAGCTGGATTTCTCTCATTAGGAAAGAAAGTCATTAACATGATGTTTTCTTGCTTCCCTCCTTGGTCTGCAGCAACTTCTATCTCTACGTTTCCCACGTACATGTCAAAAATCATCAGTTTGAGAGTTTTTGGGAAGGAATGACAGCATGCCTTCCATAACGCTGTTGGAAGGAAAGATTTTTTTGTGGTAGAAGGCTGACTGGGTGTACTTTTGTTCCAATGATTACTATTCTAGTACCAAGATTTTAGTATATAGAATCTTTACCAGGAATCCATTAATTATTTTTTAAAAATATATAGTATTACTTACATGAAAAATATCGTATTTGCTTCCAATTATCACCAAGGGTATTGGAAAAGGGTCTACTAATTCATAATCCTATTAAAACAGACATATGACAGTTAAGCAGTGCAAACAAACTGCAGAAGATTGCAACTGTTATAACAACTTAAAGAGGTCAAAATGAATTCACAGAAGACAAGTTCTATTTTTCAAAACCTTAATTTAGATGAATAAGCTTTAATGCAATATCCATATTCCACAGTTTTCTCATTTTCTTAATAAATGGTCAGGAAATAATCCCTCTGAGCCATCAGAGCACTTCCTGGTATAAAAGGGCTCTTTCACTATGTACTCCAGCTCCAACATTAGATAGGAAGGGAAAGGAAGGGAGGAAAAACCTCATGTATTCACAGAACAGCTGCCAGACTGGATTAGTAAAACTGGCTTTTTGACACATTCCCCCTCCTTGCATCATATCCAAAGTAATACAGACAAAAGCTCAAGAAAATTAAGATGAATTATTTGCTTGTGTCACACATTTGTCCTCCCCACATCGCATTCTCCAAACTCTTTAAAAAATATTTAATGTGATTTTCAAATGTTTGATACCAACAGGAAGACCTAACAGCCGTGAAAATGCAAATCAATACCAGTGGATGAAAACAGCTCTGGAAGCGTAGACTTAACTGTTAAATAGGTAACTTCTGAGAAAAGTTTTCATAAGTAGATTACAGTAAATCTCAAGTTATCTGGAAGGTTTTCCTCTAGTCCATATGAAATGAGGCAACCCGCTTACGTGTCCACACAATTATTTAGTCAAGCTGCTTTGGTTGCAGCAGAGTAGGCAAGAGATGTGTTGCAGCAGAGTAGGCAAGAGATGTGTTGCAGCAGAGGCTGACCTGTCTGTTCCCTTCTAAAACCAGTTATTTCACATACAGGCTAAATGACAGTCAGTGTCTTAGCAAGAAGCTGCACGTACTGACAGTCCTCTACTTTGAGAAGAAAAATAGTGGCTTCACTCATACGCTGTCACGGCAAAATCTTTCAGCAAAATTATCATAACTTAGAACTGGGTGTATGGAATATAGAACTGAACAAAAATAGTTTCTTGACTAAGAAAAAAGAATTGAGCATAACATCAGAAACATAAAACTGGCATACTGAACCCTATTCATCTTTTGACTATGGAATTAATTTTTTACTGTGGACAATTTTAGGTGCATCCAGCCTTTTTAAACAAAGTCTGCAATGGATAAGCTTTATCCTCAGCCAGTAATTCCTCATCCAGGCCAATGGAGTACATCTGATCTTTAAAAAAACCCTCATCAATTCCTGCTTAGCATAAACATACGTTCAGCTATAAAAGGCGAATAAAAATCTGTGTAAACTGTCATTTGCTTTGACTATAGAAGATAGTATTTGCTCCCACAAAACTGACATAATCTTCTCTTGATCAATGATGAAAGTAAAAAAAGGGAACCAAGGAGTAAAATAACATTTTGTTTGCATTCTTTCTGGTTTTGATAATGAGGGCTGAATAGAAATTCTGGTTTAAATTGTGTTCCCTACAGGGCAAGTGTCACAAGTCTTCTCTTAACAATGAATGGCATTATTCTTTTTACTTATTGAAAAAAGCTTGCAGTTTTCTGATCTATAAACCCCTACACGTAAACTTGACACTGTGGTCATCGTTTATTGCCAAGTGTGCTTGTAAGCATTTTCTTTTTGTGCATTGCCTTCTCTAAAAGTAAAAAACAAAATCATAATCCAGCAGATCTCAAATCTGATACCTGAAATGTACTGAGTGTTGCATATGTTGCTTTCTCCTAAATTTTAAGTTACATTTCTGAGCTATATAAGCATTTGCTGTATTGCACCATTTTATAGAAGTTACTGTAACTAGATTTATGTGCCAGGTCTTTGAATTGTTGAACGCTTATTTATGCATTATATACACACAACATTTGCAGAGGTTTAATGCACAATGACTTTTCATTTCTCTTGCGCATAATCTAGTTTAGCTTTTCCAGAGATTTAGTTAGCAATTATGTTTAAAGGACTGATGTTAACATTTCTGAAACTTTATAATTTAATTAGTTGTCAGATTATCAAAAGGCATTGAGTTTGTGATAGACATTTAAATAAATGCAAAGTATATAGTCATGTTGATGGCTGTTATAACTATATTCTTTGCTTAAATTTGTACCTTCAGCAAGTCTCTTGCTAGATGACTTTTGTACATTCTAGTTTTCATCTTCATTTTAAAAAGATGAGGGGGGGAGAAAAGCAAACTGCTACTCTAAAACTATTTCTTTTGACTGGTGTAACATGCCATAACAATCACATTAGATAGCTAACAAAAAGATATAAGAAACCTTCTTTCCTTGTTTCTGCTCTTATTGAATTTTTATTAAATTGCTATAATTTTCCAGTGAACAGGTTCATCTACATCAAATGGATTTCCAGTCATGCATAAAAATCTAAAAGAGTTGTTTATGATTTTCAAAAGCATTATCTTTAACTGTATAAAGGCCTGTGACATCTGGAGAAAATATTAGAAGTAACTTACTGGATGATCCCTCTGCAGATTGTTCCGCATCCTCTGTTTAATTTCAGTAGCTACTCCAGGATTTGCCTTTTCTAGTTTGGTTAAAATTTTCTTCACATGATTCCTGGTGACCTGCAGAAGTTTCTCCATAGTAGTCCAGAGTTCGTTAGGTTTGGACAGATCCAATACAAGAACTACAGAAAATGACCTATTAAAAAAGCATTATCTGGTCAAATCTTTATTGCACGAGAAAAATCAACATTTTCATACGTAACCATACCTGTAATACAAACGCTGAAAGCAACAAATCTGAAAATACAAATGCCAAGGTAGAATGACATGTGCCAGCAAAGCAAGATGGCTTTTAAGGATACTCTGAGCTCTGAAGAAACCTTTCCTTCGACTCTTGTTCAGAACTATTACTCTGGCAACTTTCTGGGGGGACTATAGATATCTTTCTATATCTCAAATTTTGTTTCTGGAGACTTTGTTTCAAAGCAGTAAATTACGCAAATGTCCTGAGCCCATTTAGCTCCTTCTTCCTGTGTGACTGGGCACTTTGGCTTTCATGTGTCCCTGCCATCTCAGAACTCTGCAAGCCCAGATGAAGCAGTGTTAACAAATGGTTAGGATCTTTACTAACCATTAATGTATTAGAAAGGTCTATACTTTCATAATTATTTTGTAATATGAAGTGGAAAAAACTGGTTAAGGGCAATATTCTGCGCCATGGACTGTGCCAATTAGTGGGAACCTTAAATGGGTGTATGAGAAAGGCTTCTGAAAGGTGTACAGAAGAAGTGAGAGTATTCAAGACATACTTAGAAGTTACCAGCCTTTTAAAAGTGGATTATGATGAGAAATGTTTTACATATAAACTCCTCTCCCTCCAAAACCCTGCCTCCCAAAACTCTAACTGCATTGAAGTGCAACTGTAAAGGTGAATGTTGCAAATCCAGCCACTTGAATGGATGCAATCATTCTTTCACATTCCACCCTGACTTGAAAAAGGGGATTTCAGGCCAGAGCGGCATTAGAAAGACTGCAAAGTGAATGTCCAATTTCACTTTGACCAAAAAAACAGGTGAAAACTCTCTTGGTGAAACTAGATGTAGTTTATGGAACTTTTAAATAAGCAAACTGCTTGACTACAGACAGATGAGAGAACCAGTGAAAAGCACTTAAGTGGTAATGGTAACATTTTTGACTAGTGTGTAAAAATACTGCCTTAAGAACAGAAGCTGTCTGATAGAATAATGTTGCTATCCCATCAAAGAATCTTAAAATCATCCCCAGCAGAAGATTCCTTATCAGTAAAAAAGGAAGAAAAGACTGAGGGAGGTGGAGCTCGGTTATGTTCATTTAAACAGTAGCTGAAACACGATAGTTGATTCCCCCACCCCAAGCTCTTCTAGAAGCAAAAAAGCTTTGCGTGCCAGTAGTGATTTTATTTATTCCTTCCATCTTAGTCTCTCACTAAATAATGGCATTATCTAAATAGCCAAAATAGTAGTATGGTAAAAATTGTATCCCTTTGGTTTTCCCCACAGAAGTTAAAGCTCACTATCACAGACATAAAGCAGTACATCATGACACAAAACGTATCTTTTCATCCTTTTCCTCCCTCCCACTTTCAACTCCATCTTCCTCAACCAGAAAAAAATTTAAATGCACCCCCCATCACCTTCTTCATGCAACTCTTCATAAATTTCTTCTTCCTATGCTATTCCATTGCTTTCATGGGTTTTTCTTACTACATGCTCTTAATTCTCTCTAAATTCCTGTTTCCTTTTGTCTTCAAATAATTTCAGTACTTTTAGTCCCTCTCAGAATCACAATCTCTCTTGTATGATCTTCTCATCAGGTGGTCACTTCACTTCCCAAAAATCCAGGGATTTTTTTGGTCACATTTTTCCCCTTGTTCTTCACCCTAAAGTACTGCCCCTGATAGAGATAGCTTCTATGTCTGCATACAGAAATGGGAAGCAAGATTTTATTTTTTGCATGCCCCCAAGTTGCTTCTTCTGTTCTTTCACTGAGCAAAAAGCTACTGTCTTCTCTCTTTCTGTATTTCTTGTTCTACTTCAGGCCAACCTATTTTCTTCACGTTATCACTTTCTTTTTGTGCTGGAGATTGCTACAAACTTGGCTGATTAGGAGAGAACCATGAAAAGGAAGGTCAAAGCAAAGTATCAGTGGTATTGCAATGATTTTTAGAAATAAATCATAAATGTTCTATCTTACATTTTGAAAGAGTTTTCCACAATACGAGGTTTAGAGATTTACTTATGTTTGAAAGAAAGCTGCAATTAACTTTGAAATTGTAATATTAGTCACTTACTTTATGTTGTGGCTGGAGATTGGTATTCGAATCAGTTCCAGTAATGAGGTTCCACCACCTAGCTCCCAAAAGTGAGCTATATCTTTAGGCTGTAAAAGGGTTTCTTTATGTTAGAAATATGTGTGTCCATGGGACTGGCTTTTCAAGCACATGATTCAGAACAAGAACATATATTATTTCACTAGTATTTTCTGAAAAACAAAACCAAATTAAAAACTCCTCATGTTCAAGAAATCCCATACAACACGAAAGACTCCTGGCATGCCTATGACTGTCTTGATAAATGACTGTGGGAAAGTAAAAAAGTCAGGAAGCAACATGATTAATGATAAACAAAACCAAAAGGCTCTTTTCCCTTTCTTCTTGTTTACTGCAGCTCGGGACTAATGCTTTTTGAGAAGTTTGCAACTGGAAAAGTAATGAATCTCTACCTTCGCATTTAGCTTCTGGGAAAAGTTGTAAGTGATTTTTAGCTTTCAGAGCCAGGTTTTCCACTCCCTGCTTCAGTGACAGAAACAGCAACTACCTGTAGCAACAGCTACTGCTGCCGGGCACTGTTGTGCTGTGATGGGGATGGGTTCGGTATTTCTGTCTTCATAATCTGCAGTGCAAAATTTAGTGATGTGGACACATAACCCAAAAATTTAATTATGATTTAACATCCTCTAAGATGACTGCTTCTCTCACTAAACTGGTTAAGTATCTTCATTGGTTTGTCCTCATTTTGCATTTGACAGAGTCAAAGGCATGAATGCTACATTACAAAGGGAAAATAAAAGCAGTCAAACATGACAAACAAGGCAGTTTTTATAGATTAAACTGGTTCTTTGTGTTGTATTTGGTCTCTGAAATACTGTGTTTTAGTGAGAGGGAAAAACATTACAGATTAAAATGCAAAATTAAGCTAGCTAATTTAAATAAAATTATATTTTAAAAGCCCTTTTTGTTTCACAAACAATAAGCTAAAAAAAACCCCAAGATTCTCATACATAAAAATAAACCACATATTCTTTTTATGTGTGTGTATATATATAAACAAAGATATGTAAACTATATTTTCTGGATACTCACTGCATTGTGTCTCCTTGCTCTTCTTCCAAAAGTATACTCCAGGGCTAATGTGGGCTTTGGAGTCTCTTCCCTATGCAAGGAAAAATAACTTCATTTTGTCAAGATCCTCTACATAAAGAAACTGAATTCTACAGTTACTAAATTATATTTATCAGTCAGTTCAGAATTTGGCTTAGAAACAGCAGTACAGAGAGGACACTTTAAGACAACAGGTCTCAGACAGGAGAAGCAGCAGCACCGACCTGAAGAGACAGACATTTAAGCTTTCCGGTACTGGGCAAGGACTGACAGGGTCAGATGATGGGTCGTAACGAAGGCAAGTAAGTTTACCCGTAAGTGATCAACCGGCCACAGAATACAACATCTGTATACATATATTATGAATTATCACACAACATAACTATTTATTTAAAATTCTAATTTCTAGGTGAAAACTGCTTCTAAAAATTTAACACATACCTCTCGAGACACCTCAGTATAATAGTGGTCTTTCCCTGGAAATCAAAAACAAAGAGGAATCCTATTGTACTGTCATTAAAGCAGGAAAGTTGTATCACTAAATGAAACTCACTCATTTAACTTACCAATAATGAAGTAGCAGAAAAGTGTAAACTTATGTAATTGTTTGTAGCCTTATAGTGGAAACTTAACTGCCAGCTTTCTGTCAGAATCAAGTTACACTACCATTATTATAATTATAAACTAACAGACATGACAAACACAGTAACAGGAATAGTGTGCTTAAAATTAGGCATTAGTGATCAATCTGGCCAACTCTATTAGATTGTTTAACAGTTTTCAATTAATAATACATTGATGTAATGTTTGGTTTCCACTGGGGTTAATTATTACTGATGAGGTGGAAATTAAAAATGCTTAAAATACAAACAGACATACAGAAAGATGTCTTTACACTGTTGGAATTCAGACCCTGAGTGTCATGCCACACTGAAGGGGCTAGCGCTTCTACAGTTTACTCCTGTGTCCTTCCCTATATAAAAAATCAGTGAATTTCAGGTAAATCTAAAATTTTATTTTCTCTGAGCAGGGTATTTTAAAAATTGCTAAGAGGTTGCACATACACCAATCCTTCTAATATAAAAACTGTATTCTTAAAAATATGACTCACTTGGTCAGAAAGGCAAATATTTCCTCATTTACAAAGAAATGCTAGCAGAAGAAAAATACGAAATTACTAACGACCCAGTTTATGGGACAATGAGTTAAAACCACTTCAGGCATGTGGATGGAGTTTGCCATCACTGATGAGGCATGTTCACTAAGTCTGACCCAATTCATAGCAGGATGTCAAGGTCTCTCCCTACAACAAAACTGGTATTTGTGCATTTAAATTGGATTGTTACCAGTTAAATCTTCACCAGGGGAAATCTGACATGACAAAGAAGTAAAGAGAGTAGTGTTATTTCCTGCAGTTACTTTTACAAAAATTAATAAAGCCAAACCTCACATCATTGATAACAATGGCTGGAGTTTTGACTCTCCAAACTATAAACTTCTGAATTGTAATTGTGCCTAACTGGTCCACACTCTGTGGAATGCCTACTTTCCGCAGAATCACATGACATAATCTTTAGAGGAATTATGAATTTAGAACTATGTTTGACAATCACAGAATTGTACAGTATTCATCGTTACCCCATTTTTGCTTCCCATAAATAATATTGATTTTTCCCAAACTTCCACATGCTTGCCATCATCGTCAGGGTTTTCTCTCTTCTCCACCTCAGCTATAGCAAGGTCCCATAAAGTATCACTAGTTGGAAAAAACAAAATAAGTGTGTCATTAGAGAAGAACAATGGGCCCTAGACCATAATTCCTGAAAATATCTAAATGGATAAATGAAGAGCAGGGCGGTTTATTGTTATTTTTTTATTATTATTTCACGTCACTTTGAAAAAAGCAGGTTAAGTACAATTCGTCAGGCAGCCCCAACAGCCGTGTGTGACATAGGCTGAGCTGTGCGGCGGGAGGCTTTGGTTTGACGACGTTTAAGACACTTTTAGAAGGTTTTTCTAACGCTTAAGGCTTTTCACAGCCCCCGCAGCTCAGGCTGGCGGCCTGTGGAGCCGGGAGCTCCCGGATGCCGGCACCGGGACAGCCGCTCCCGGTGGGGCCAGGGGTCTCGGGAGGGCTAGTTAACAAACCTCGGTGTCCCGGGGAAGCCACTGCTCGGGGCAACCAGGGCTTCCCCTCCTCGGGCTGCCCGTGGCCACCGGGGGGTGAGGTGAGTCAGGCTTCCCCCTTTTCTAGGGGTCCCGAACAGGAGCAACCGGCTCCTCGCCCCAAGGGCCGGGCGTGCCCCAGCGCGGCCCCGCTCGCTTCTGCGGGCAGAAGTCGAAACGGCCCCTTTTAGGGCTCCCTCCCCCCCAGCCCCGGCCGCCGGCTCCCTCCCCACACGGCAGCGGGGAGGAGGGGGACACAAGCCCCTGACCGAGCCCGGGCAGCGCTCCCCGTTACCTGGCCTTAGGCATCGCTCCCCGGGGCCCCGGGCCTGGCTCCCCGTCGTTATGGGAACCGCGCAGGACACGCTGGGAGGTGTAGTTCCGCCCTGGGCGGCGGAAGGGGACGGAGGCCGCCCCGCCCCGCCCCCCCCTCCGGCCCGGCCTG